>RJWJ010016224.1:0-34833 GCA_004363605.1 Indri indri
GGGGCACATTTTTACTGATCCCTGATGGAAGAGGAAAGGCTTACTCCTCACTAGCTCCAAGTGAAAAAATCCCAAGGAAGTATTCTGATTGGCCTGGCCTTAGTCACATGACTATCTCTCAACCAATCACTATGGCTGGGGTGTGTGGCCTAGACCTATTTTTAAGAGAGGACAGGTGGAATTTGGATCACATGGTTAGATCACATGGGAAGTGGCCTGGGGGTTGGGGGGAGAAGCAGAGACCTGGCTCCTGGTGACTCATAAGTGGGCAGTCACTCCAGTTTCCCTGCACCAAAACATGGCACACAAGGCCATAGCAGAGACTGGCTACCTGCTCACCAAATCCAAATCTATTGCCTATTCTCCCTGGCACCTTGCAACGCTACATTTCCCATGTTCTCTTGCAGCTGGGTGTGGTTTAGTCATTGATATATGACCCATTAAAACTTCCTACAGGCAAGACTCTTTCTCTTTCCTCATCCACTGGCTGAGTGAAGAGGATTTTGAGTCCCCAGAGAAGGGCAGAGTCACAACTTGAAAGGTGCGTGGGTGCTTGAATGTGCCCATTAATGGTCACCCGCTAATCAAGAACATTCACTTTGAATTTCATCACAAGAGGGAGAAATCCACTCCTATTCTGTTAAGCCACTAAAATTGTGAGATTCACGTATTTTGTAGCTAATATTACCCTGATGAATACAATGGCCTATTATGATCTATTTGTTGTCTGAGGCTTGAATCCTGTCTCTGCTGCTTCCCAGATGTGTGACTTTCAGCAAGTGAATTGTTGTCAACTCGGGTTCACTCATCTCTAAAATGGACAGATGTAATAATGCCAGCCAGAGAGACGGAGGTGGAGTGTTCAGTTCTATCTGGTGGATTGCATTATTTCTCCACCCTTCTTCCTTCCTGTCCTTCCTTGACACGGACATCTACCTCCATGGGAAGAGTACACTCTCCTGACCCACGGACTTTGGGCTTAGTCATGTGATTTGTTTTGGTGAATGAAATGTTGGTGGATGTGACATCACCACCAGCATGCACATGCTTTAAACTAGCTCATGTGGTTTGTCTTGGCTGCTTGCTTTTCTGCCATGTATGGTGAGAAGAACACGCCCCTGGTAAGAGCTGCTCCCAGAAGGAGGAGACATGTAGAACAAATCTGAACCCAAACCCAACCCAATCCCAGTCAGGCTCTCCAGAGACTCAGGCGACCTGCAGACCCATGGGCAGGAACAATGAATGCTGGCGTGTTGGGGTTGTCACATAGTGTTGCTGCAGCCGTAGCTCACCAACACACAATTGTCTTACTGCGCTCTAATGATATGTTCACTGTCCACCAGAGTGCAAGTTCCTGGAGGGTGCCTTGCTCATCTCTGTCACCCTGGTAAACAGTGCTAGGAGGTACTAAATTGTTGACTGAAAGTTGCTCCGCATGAGATGTGGGAAGAAAAATAACAATTGCTGCATTTGGGGCTGATGAGTGAACTGGGACACCCAAGCACTGCTATTTTGTGGTGTGGAGCGCATCAAGAATGGATCAAATCACTTGTTCTGCCAGCCCCTCTAGGGACACTGGATGTACCAGTCCTCAAGGAAAGGCTGGGGTCTGACACTTCCTGCCACCACCTGCCCTCCCTCTCCTCTGGGTGCCCCAAGAGCCCAGTCCCTGCCCCTTTGTCCTAACAAGGTGCTTTTCCTTTGGGCAAGTCCCAGGAACTCTGCCGCTCTTTGGTGGCCAAGGAGGGCAGCTTGACACTCCATTTATGGCCAGTGGATTTGCAGAGATACTTATAACAACCTGACAGTTTGAAAGCTTGCTTTTGGCTGGGCATGGTGGCTCATGCCTGTAATCCTAGCACTCTGGGAGGCCGAGGCGGCAGGATCACTTGAGGTCAGGAGTTTCAGACCCCGTCTCTACTAAATATAGAAAAATTAGCCGGGCATTGTGGCATGCACCTATAGTCCCAGCTACTTGGGAGGCTGAGGCAGGAGGATCTCTTCAGCCCAGGAGTTTGAGGTTGCTGTGAGCTAGGCTGACTCCACGGCACTCTACTCAGGGCAACAGAGTGAGACACTGTCCCCGCACCCCCACCCAAAAGCTTGTTTTGATCACCTGTCCAGGTGCCCGGTGCTAGGATACAAAGATGAATAAAACTCTGGACCTGCCCTTGAAAAGCTTCTAGTTGAGGGAGGAGGTGGGAGTGGATGGAAATCTGTTCATTCACTGACTCGTTTAACATATATTTATTGAGCACCGACTATGTGCCAAGTATAACAGTAAACAAGACAGATAAGGCCCCTGCCTTTCGGGAACACATACTCCAGTGAATGTTAAATACACAAATACACTGAGATAGTGATAACAGTCTGTGAGTTAAATAAAACAGGTAATAAAATAGGGAATGGCTGGAGGGCGATGGCCAAGAGGTGGTCAGGAGAGGAGGGTGAAGCTGAGCTTCTGTGATGGCAGGGCCTGCATGGAGCCCAGCAGGAAGGGGTAGGGTTGGGGATGGCTGGAGGAAAGGTTTCAGGGAGTGGGAACAGAAGTTCCAAGGGGCTGGAGCTCCATGGCACAGGAAGAGAGCAGTTGGAGCAGGGTTATGTAAGCCTTACTTTATTTTAAGTGCAGAAGGAAGTTATTAGGGGATTATAAGCGGAGGAGTTTAAGGAACATAGTGTGATCATCGTGGGCTTACATAATAGAAAGGTAACAAAAGGCTGCGTGAGCACAGGGGAGGGCACGCAGTCACATCTGGGGGACAAAAAGGCATTGTGGATAAAGGGTAGTAGTTATCTATGGCTGCATAGCAAACTATCCCTAAGACTTGGTGCTTAAGTCAATCATAAACACTTATCATCTCCCAGTTTCCAAGGATTGGGAATTTGGGAGTAACTTTGCTGGTGGTGGTGGTGGGGTGTTCTGGCTCAGGGTCGACTGCAGTCGGAATATTGGTCAGCAGTCACCTGAAGCCTCCTGTGGCTGAAGACCCACACCCAACAGGGCTCACTGACATGGATGGCAAGTTGGTGCCGTGGTGGGATGCCGTAGTTTCTTGCCCTATGGACCTCTCTAGAGCTGCTTGAGTGTCCTCCCAGCATGGTGGCTGGCTTCCCTCGGAGCCCATGATCCAAGAGAGAGCGAAGGTGGAAGCCATGCCTTTTATTATTTAGCTGCAGAAATAACAGTATTATTTTGGTAATATCTTATTGATTACACAAGTCAGACCTGTTCAATGTGAGCATGAAAACAAGGAGGTGTGAATCACTGGAGGCCATTTGAGAGGCTGCCACAAAAGACCTGATCTGAGTCTTAAAGGATGAGTAAAAATTAACCAGGTGATGAAGGTTGGTGTAATGTTATGGGCTGAATTTCATCCCCCTGAGATTCATATGTTGAAGCCCTGACTTCTAGTACCCCAGAGAGTGACTATATTTGGAGGTAGGGCCTTTAATGAGGTGATCAAGATAAAATTAGTCTGTTACGATGGGCTCTAATCTGATCTGACCGGTGTCCTTATGTGAAGAGGAAGTTGGACACACAAAGAGACACCAGGGAGGTTTATGCACAGAGGAAAGGCCAGGTGAGGACACAGCCAGGAGGTGGCCATTGGCAAGCCAAGGAGAGAGGCCCCAGAAGAAACCAACCTGCTGACAACTTGATCTTGGACTTCCAGCCTCTGGAATTGTGAGACAATACGTTTCTTTTGTTTAAGCCACCCAACCTGTGGTATTTTGTTATGGCATCTCGAGCAAACTAATGCAGCTGGAAGGGTGTTTCAAGGCAGAAGGACTAGCCTGAGCAAAGATATAGAGGTGTGAAGCAGCATAGTAACACCAAATAATTGGTATTACTGGATCCTTAAGAGACCGGGCCAGCAACTTTTTTTGTAACAGGCCAGATAATAAATATTTTAGGCTTTTGGGGCTATAAAATCTCTGTTGCATGAAAGCGGTTGTAGACAATATGTAAATAAATGGATGCAGCTGTGTTCAAATAGTACTTTATTTACACAGGCTGTAGTTTGCTGACCCTGATGAAGAGGTGTGTGGAGAGCGTGGGAGATGGGCCCCGGTCATGGTGATAATTGCCTCTTCTAGGCTGCCCTTGTTCATGTGCTTCTGAACTGAAATATTCAAGCAGGTCATTTAGTTACAGCATTCCGTCTGGGGTAGACAGGGAGGCTGGTGTGTATATGGAGAGTCCTGTAGTCCTGGCTCCGTTCTTGGCTCTACCTCTAGCAGTCTGACCTCTCTGAGCCTCTATTTTCCCATCTGCCTCATGAAAGTTGAGTTGAGCATTAAGTTAGATGACCTTGGTAAGGTCCCCTAGGGCCCAGCACACAGTAGTTGGTCAGTAAATTTCTGTTCCCACCCCCTTGCCCCATCAAGAATATGAGGTCATTACTATAAATCGTTATACCCCAATAGCTGTCAACAAAAAATTTCACTCCCGGGGCCCAGATTCTGCACATTGATGTTCAAGGCCACGCACATCTCCCAGGACTAGACCTCAGCAGCGTGGTACAACAGGACCTGTCTGTGAGAAGCATTTCTCAAGGTAAAACCCCAGCCGGAGGACTATGGACATGAGCTTCATAAGTAAGTTCCCAGGGCAGGCAGTAGGGGCCGGAGCCCCAGAGCTGACCTGGCCCCGTTTTGCATCGTTTTAAGTAGAAGTGCCATGATCTGATTTGTTTTCTAAAACTCTGGGTCGGGGCAGATTGCAGGGGAGAGGGAACTCGCCACCCTTGTTCCTTTTCAATGTCTTAGATGTTCATTAAGAGGGGGTCACAGCTCTGCCCCCCGCCCCGCCCATTCACTGGGCTACTAGAAGGTGGGGACCGAAACAGCCCTGCGGATAGCAGAGCAGAGCCCACGAGTGGCGCAGGGGCTGAGCACTGGCCAGGCCGTCCGGCGTCCTAAGCTGCGAGCCCGCGTCTCCGCATCTAGCCCCGCCCCTCTCCAGAGCCCCGCCCCTCGAGGCCTCTTCCCGGTCCATTGGGAAGCCGGCAGGAGGCGCCAGCCCACAGCCCACCTTCCCTCGCCTGTTGGCCCCGCCTCTCTCCCACAGGCCACGCCCCTAGGGCTTTGTTTCTGCCTATTGGGCGTCGAGGTGCTCGCTCACGGCCCGCCTCTTCTCGCCCCGCCTCTCCCACGCGGTCCCGCCCCGTCCGTTGGGCGGCCGGCAGGAGGCGCCGCGGCGCGCGCGGGTGCCGGCTCCGGCTGACGCCGGCGGAGCCGCGCGGGTTCGTGGCGGCGGCTGCGGGCGGTGAGTGTGGGGTGCGCGAGGAGGGCCGCGGAGACGGGGGCCGCTCGGGCAGTGCGGCCCGGCGGCTGCGGGGCGCGCAGGGGCACCTTCCCGGCCGCGGACCGGGGTGCGGAGGGCAGGCTTGTTCGGTTGCCATGGAAACCGCGGGCGAGGGCGGCCGGCCTGCAGGGTCCCGGGGCTCGGCTCGGCCGTGGCTCCCCGCGGCCTGGCCTGGCCCCGGGTTCCGGCCCCCACCTCCAGGGGACCCCCGGCCCTCAGTTTCCCCGGCAGAGAGTGCCTGGCTTGGGGCGTCGCGGGGCGGCAAAGCGCAGGGGTCCGCGCGCTCTCTCCCCGCCCACGCCCCGTCCCGGGTTTCCTCTCCAGACCTCACGCGTGTGCCAGCTGAGAGCATTGTTTCCCAGCCATTTCTGTACCACTTCCAGCCCTCGACACGAACTGCTTCTAAGAAACCAGAGCCCAGTCGGTCCGTGGGGCGGTGGCGGGGGGGTGCTGCAGACCTGCCGGCTCGGCCCCTGTCGCCTGTCAAGTGTTTGGTTAATCTGAATTGCCGCGAAGAATGTGCTTGCCGGCGTCTCGGGTTAGCCTGGGCCACCTCTTGTGCATTCCAGAGGGGAGCCAGGCTCTGGTCCCACTGCGGGAGGGGGAAAGCCAGTCCCCTCTCGAGAGGCGAGCGCCTCAGAAGTAAATCTGATTGAATTGTTGGCGTTTAGAAGCGGGGCGCTAGCTGGAGCTTTGGAGATAGGATTTGTGGAGGGGGATAAAGCAGAGCGTGCAAAGTGCTCTTCGTTTTCCCTCCTGGTGGGAACGGTAATGGGTTCCACGTTGGCTTGCTGGATCTGAGAGGTCCCTCCACCCATGTCGTCAGCCCGGCACTGACCTCACTCCCTGCACCGTGGCTGTGACTCGAGCTTGTTTTCCATCAGAAATCGGACTCTTCCTTGGGAACAAGAGAAAACATTCTCTAAGAGCAGTGTCCTGCACCCCGCTCTCTGGGCCCTGCGCTTTTCCCAAGTGTTTGTGGGACAGAGAACAGAATTGAGCAGAAAAGGAAAAGGCAGGTCACACTTCCAAAAAAAACAGATCTGGTTACTCTGGGCATGCTCCGCTCCATAGGATTTCCCTGCACTGGGACTTTTAAAAAACAAATCCCATGTGGACAAACAGGCTACATTCTGTGATTACAAGTGGGCACCCTCTGACCTGGCCACAGGGATAATGACCATAAGGAGAAAAAAACTTTCTGAAATCCCCAAAACAGATAAGTTTTGTGTGAAGAGGGATTTCTTGGGGCTTAGGAAGGAGTTACTGGAAAGAAATCGATCACGTTGTCTCCACTTACATTTCCACTTCTTTCCATGATACTGCTAGCTCTGCCTTGGAATCTGGCACAGGAGACTTCTGGAAAGGAGGGTGGGACACTCCTGAAGTTCAGGCTTCCAAGGCCCTGGGAGGGAACCTGGCAGTCGAATATTTATAGTTTTCTATTTCTTTTTTATTAAAGCAGAATTGTATAAACGTCAGATCTTACAACATCTGCATTCACCCCTGGGCACAAGATACCAGTTCACTTGTCCATTGTATCTGGGGGCCTTTTAAACTCTTGTGTTTGCTTCATGACTTTTCCGCAACTTGGCTTTCTCCTGCCCAGAGGTGGTTTCCACAGTTTTTGGTGTCATAATTACATTTACATTTGGACGTCATCTCCGGAGAGGCTTCCTGAGCTACAAGCTGCCTGTTGTCCTGTCAAACTCCACTTGGAGTTTGGCTTGGGACCCTGGGGAGCCTTGCTTCAGAGATGACCACTGTGCTCACAGAGGGTGGCAGCTGCACCGAGTGACCGTGCAGGGTCAGGCCCCTTGAGAGTGCGTGCTGCTCATGGTGTCTAAGCAATGGGTGTCTCCAGAGACACGTGGGAAATTTTGAGAGCAGGGTTGCATAACTTTCAGGGATGGTTAGTAAGTGCTGACTCGAGAGGCTGTTTGAAGGGTTTTGTTCTCCAATTCTAAGGACTCATTTTGAAAACTGACCACAGAAGGCTCAGGTCAGAATCAGGAGTGATTTGAAGCTGCTGGTGTGGTGTGCACAGGTGGGGCCACTTGTTTGAGATGTGAGCACTGTCTGAAAGTGCTTTGGTTGTCAATTAAATCGAGGCCTTTGATGGGTTCATGAGAGGAAGCTGGGGCCAGTGCTGGGTTGCTTGGGATTTGATAAGGAGACTGGTCACATGTTCCTCAGGGGAGGAGAAGCAAAGCCCTGGACTTACTACTTCTTCATAGCTTGGCTCCCTGAGGCCAAGGAGAACCTGATGCTTGCTCTGCTTCAACCAGTGCCTGGGGTCTCTGAGACACCTGACAGTGTTAGGGCAAGTTCAGGTGTTCAGGAAGCTGGTGCACAATGAAAGGCTCTGCAGTGGTGAACTGTAGGCAGTAGGTTATAGGAACAGGACAAGTGTCAACTGCCCACCCCATCGGGCAGCCATCAGCATTTGGAACCCAGACTTTGGTGTGCAAAGCTATCAAAGCATTTCTGAAGAGTTCTTGGTCCTCTGGGAAAGTGCGGCTGCTGGCTCCAACTGGGCTGATTCCCGAGGGGTTGAAACGCAGTCTGCTTCCTGCCTTCATCCTTAAGGGGAGTGAGAAGCACCAGAGCGTGCGACTGACGCCTGGGTGACAGCTGGCAGGAGCGCGACTCACAGTGTCAGCTTTGCAGGCCTGGACGGTGTCATCATTTGGTTCCTTACAGGCCAGTGTGGCTCCTTTTCTTTTGAGGGGCTCCCTAGTTAGTTACTCCTGCCCTAAGTAGCAACCTTCCTTCTTAAAAGCCTTTTCTGTGCCCGCAGGGCTGTTCACGAGTCCAGCTGGAGAATATTAGTTGACTTCACTGACTTTAGTACTGACCCGAGTCACAGTGGCAGGTGACCAGTACTGCTTTCACTGGGATCTTCTAGAAAATAGACTTTTCTCCTGGGTCATTTGTCTGTCCGCCTTTGTCTTTGGTGGGAACATGAGCACAGAAGCGGGTTGCGGTGGGCAGCAGGTGTGTGCGGTTTTGGAGGCAAAGCCTCAGGTTTTATGAAGCAAGGACCTGCCCTCCTCTTCTTCTGTCTCCTCCCTCAGATTTGAGAGGAGACTGACAAACTGTCTAGAACTCTAAGTCCCTGGGAGCACTAAGGACATTAGAATTAGGATTTTATGACACAGCAGAGCCTCCCAGGGCTGTGTTCTAATTTCTGCACAAGATTGCATCTCGCTGGCCCGGCTGGAGGTGGTGGGTGGACACACACATTCCACTCATGCTTCCGCCCTTCTAGACGAGCCCTTTGTGTCCACTGTGGTTGTTGTGGGGACATTCTAACGCCGCCCTCCCGGGGAAGTGTCTCCTTCAGGCCTGGCTGGTCTCTCTTGCCTCCTCGTGGAGGAGGAGCTTCCTTGGGGTCTGTGTTTGAATGTCTGATTGCATATTCCTTTGTTAGTGTGGCTGCAGTTTTTTTGCCTGTTTTTCTAGTTCCACTGTTGTGATTGATTTTCCACATTACAGACTGGCACAGGAGATGGAGTTTACGGAGAGTTGTCTGCCGCTCTTCCATGGCTGTGATGGTGCTGGGTGGTGGCTCCCAGGTGGCATGGAGCCAGCCCTGTGAGGTGCGTCCTGCGGTGCAGACCGCACTCAGCATCGGTCACTCTAACTTCGCAGAAATCCGAACCCTGCAGCAGAGCGTGTCTTACCTTTGGTGACCTCATCGTGCTTCCCAGCAATGACTTTCCTTGAAGGCACCTCAGCCCATTTGACCTGCTTGTCGCTCTCAGCCCCTGCAGGCTCCAGTCACACCCTCTTCTCAGGGGCTCTGCTGGGACTGGGCCTGGGGTGGCAAGTATGCAGGCCAGGACGCCGAGGGACCTGTTACATCGAGGGGCTCTCTCGAGTCTCACTGGCCCTTCATGCTCACGGTGGCTGGTGCTAACCTCTTCCTTTTCCCTCCCAGGGCATGGCCTTTCCCCACCCTTTGGCTGCAGCCTCAGTCCTTGTCCTTGAAGACCTGCCCACCATGTTTTATGGGACTAACCTCATCATGTCTCCACCTGCCAAGGGCAAGCTGAAGCGGCAGGGCCAGCTGTTGTCCAGCGTACTGTCCCGGACGCTGAGCTACAAGCACCGGGACCCGGACCCCACCTTCTCCAGCCGGGTTGCCAGCGATGACCCCTCCGAGCTCTCCACCCAGCTCTCTGCCCCTGGGGTCCTGAAGGTGTTTGGGGATAGTGTCTGCACAGGTACCCACTACAAGAGTGTCCTGGCAACCGACACATCCAGTGCCCAGGAGCTGGTGAAGGAGGCGCTGGAGCGGTATGCCCTGGACCCTGCGCACGCTGGCCAGTATGTGCTGTGCGATGTGGTGGGCAAGGCCGGCGATGCTGGGCAGCAGTGGCAGGGCCAGTGCTTTCGAGTGTTTGGGGATAATGAGAAGCCTCTCTTGATCCGAGCATTTTGGAAGCCCCGAGAAGGCTTATCCCGGAGGTTTGAGCTGAGAAAGAGATCAGACGTGGAAGCGCTGGCAGCCAAGGATGTGGACACCACGACGGCAGGTAAGGAAGGGGTGGAAGGCTTGGGAAAAGCCGTGAGTCTGAGTGCTGAGAGGGCTGGTTAGGGGAAGATGAGCGGGAGTTGTGTGGGGGTGCCTTTGGGGGCCTTGCTCCGCGGGGGTGGTCAGAGCCTGTGTCACCAGCTTCCTCTTAAATTCACAGTTTTAAGATCAGCTGTCTTGGAAATCGTACTGTTTCTACTGCAGGATGCCTGCCGGCATCCTTTAGTGGCTCCTGATATGTTCTTGCAGGATTTTAGGCCAGATCCGTCCTTTTGTCTAATCAGATCATTGCCCAGCTCTTTGTCCGGCATCTCGTTAGCTGCGGAGAACCGGGCTCGCCTTGTTACATGTGGGGTTACAGACTCACCACAGCAAGTCCCTCAACACATGGGACCTGGTGGGTATGTTCAGGGCAATCAAGTGATAAGAAAGGGAAGGAAGCTGTCCCCAAAACCCTCGTGGCCTAGGCAGGGTGCAGGGTCTCAGGGGTTACCAGGGTGCGCCTGGGTGGTTGGAGACCTTCTTGGGGCAGCCAGCGTGGGCCAGTTGGCCATTGGCTGTCTGAGAAGTGCCAGGGGCAGCTTTGGGTGCCTATCCCAGGGCTCTAGAGCCCCGAGGCATGGGCCTGCATCTTTGTGTCTGGTTATTATTCAATTGGTGGAAAGAGGTTGACTGTCTTAATAGGTGCGCCATAAAAAATAATTTTGTCAAATACTGAAAGATTCTTTAATTTATTTCAGATCACATTTGACTTTTTCTTAGTTTCCTGCAAAAACGCTTGCTTTACACAAGAAAGGCTTGTGTTGCCTAGAGTAGGAAGGGCGCTTAGCAGATGCTGGAAAGGGGCCTCCCTGACTTGTTGTGTGCATCGTGGCTGTTCCTTTCCTACAGTTCTGCTCCTGGTGCAGCTGCCTGCCCTTTGTGCCAGCGTGGTGGAGCAGTGGGCCTCACATTCCAGACTCCACTGGGCCTGACCGGGACTCCGTGTCGCACAGCTCGGGGTATCGCACAGCTCGGGATGCTGTGGCTGGTGTTCTGCAGCAGTGACCTTCTCTGTTACTTTAGGCAAATCATGTCCCCTTTTGTGGCCTCAGTTTCCTGGTCTGGAGAATGGGGAGAATGATACGTTCCGAGCAGGGTTAATGAAATGACGTGTGAGGACCCCTCAGCAGGTGCTGCTGTTACCAGTGGTCAGTGGCTTGTTACGTGTGCATGCAGGCAGTGCCTACCCAGGATGGGTTGGGGTGCACAGTGGGCTTGGTCCTGGCAGGCAGGAGTATTTTGTCATTGACGCTGTTTAAATTTTCTGGCACCTGGTGACAGTGAGAAGCAGACCAACCTGTAGTTGCTTTTATTATTATTCTTAAAGTCTGCTCAGACAAGCAGCCCAGGCTGCCTATTCCCAGGGCCCCCTCCTTCACCCCGTAGACTGCTGCTTATGGGGTTTGGTTTCCATTCTGACCTGTCTTGTCACAACCCAGTGGTCCCTGGAAGGGCCAGTGATCCAGTGGGAGAGAGGTGGTCCCTCCCACTCCTCATTCTGAAAGCCTTCCCGTGGGGTCATGAGAACCCGCAGAAGGGAAGGTGTGGTGTGGGCGAACGAAGCCAGCATTCTGCATGGGGACAGAGGCTCTCTAGTGGATGATACAGAATTTTGGCTGTTCTTCTGTGCAGTGTCGCCTATATCTAGTGGACAGTGAAGAGGGTGTGCGACGGGGCCCCCCTTGGGGCTGCAGAGAGTGGCCAGGGCTGCTGCTGGGTAGCCCGGGGCCAGCCTTGCCTATCCCAAAGTCCTGCTCTGTATCATCTGGGTGAGGTAGAGCCCTTGGAGAGCCAGCTCTGCTTGCACAGTGATTGCTGGCATAGGACTGTGGGGGCCAGACTTTGCGTCACAGGAAAAGGGAGCCTGTTTCATGTGCGCCTGCGTCTCGTGGAGTTGTTCCTGGCACGTCAGTTAAGGCCAGAGCAAGTAGCACTGCCCGCAGCCTGTTTAGCTTGGTGACAGTTTTTGAAACCTTCCAAAGAAAGAGTCTATGAAGCTGAGCAGTCTCACTGACACTTGTCCTGGCTAGAGTGGGTTGTCACCCACCTGGAGTGGTCCCTAGGCCCCAGGGAGTCGTCCTCCCTCACTGACCTCAGTGTGGTCCAGGTACTCCTGTGCCTCCTGGCCACACTGGGGTTCACGCCGGGTGATTTGAGGTGGGACACCGTCACCACCACGCACACCTGCTTGTGCTCGTCACAGAATGTTACTGAGCTCCTTTGTGGAGCGGGGGAGGAGGCAGGCCCTGGAGACACCCAGGCGTGTGAGCTGGGCCCGCAGAGCCCGGGTCCACGAGGAGGCCCCTGCAGCTGTGCCAGGGCGGGGTCCGACGTAAAGTCCAGAACCTTGAGGCTATGTGGTTCAGGGACACAACAGTGCGCATGTGCACACGTGCAGTCGCACACTGAATTGTTCCCCGTGTGAGGAACCTCCCAGCCTCTCTGGGGATTTGGAATCGTCTCCACACATTCCCTCACGCTGCTGCGGAGGCCTTTCTCCGCTGACTGGGAAGTGCAGGGCAGGAAGGGCACTGGGCCTTGCCGGCTGCCCCACCGCGCGGCGTCTCCCTGAGACACAGAAACGGGGGTTGCTGTGCAGTGGCGGGGGCAAGAGCCGGGGGTGTTTATGGGAGCAGCTTCTACAGCAGCTTCAGGTGACTCTCAGCCTGAACTTGGGGTGAGGAGAAAGGTCTGGAACTTGGCAGCCTTCCTGGTGGAGGAGGCTCTTCCCGGCATTGCTAACACCCGCTAGGTCGCCTGCTTTACGTGTCCCCATGAAGAGGAGCTCTGCACCTCCCAGGCAGCCCGTCCATCCTGAGCCTGCTCGGGCGCTGATGGGGCTGTCACGGTGCCTGCTTGTCCTGAGAGTGCCCCCAGGGTGGCCCGTGTGTTGCTGTGGGGTGGCATTTGCTGCAGGGAAATGAGCATGACAGAGGTGGGTGCCGTAGTTTTCAGAAGGATGGCAGGATGGCATCTGCCCCTGCAGAGCAGGCTGGTGAGTGCCAGCACGTGCCAGGCACCTTCATCCCCTTCATTCCTTCCATCGGGGGCCACAGGTGAGCTTATGCCTACTCCCCAGTGAGAGGACAGTCTGGTCTCACCTGGACAAGATGGTGAAGAAGGGAAGAGACTGCCAGCCTCTGTGTGTGTGTGTGTGTGTGTGTGTGCTTACGTGTGGGTGTGTGCACATGTGCAGGAATGAATGCTGCCCTCCCAGGCCTCAGGTTGTTGGACACTACTTTCCATTATTCCAGTTAATGTTCCTACGGTGAAAGCCTTACACTGTTTCTGAGAAAGCCGGGCTGCCGGGTCCTGCCAATTTGAGAGGAAGCATTGCGCCAGAGACCACGCACGCGCCTCTGTGGTTCTCGGATGCTTCCAGCACATGCAGGCCTTTCCCCTTCCCGTTAACTGGGGCTCCCCAGCAGAAGTGGTGAAAGTGAGTCAGCCAGAAGCTTCCCTGAGGGCACCCACCCAGTTCTCACTAATCCTGGAAGCCATTGGTATGCATTGGTTTTTGTTTTCATAGTTCAGTGTTGCATTTTTATAGCCGCCAGTTTTCCCCGGATTTCCAGAGAATCAGAATATTGAGTACCTGTTCTGGGGGAGAGGCTTGTGCCAAGAAGAGAGAGCCTGGGTCCTGTCACTGAGATAAAGACAGCAATCACTTGTGCTCACTGGTGACAGCAGGGCCATGTGGTTTTTGTCAGGGGCTTGGGAAGGGCCACAGAGCAGGGTTTACTTGTGTTCACAGAAGGAGTGAGGCTTCAGTCAGCTCAAAGCGTTGGAGGGCTTCCTTTCCCTATTTCCTTCCTCTCCTTCCTGCCCTTCCTCCTTTCTTCCTGATAGAAGAGTGTTTAGACTGGAATTTTCCAGCTCAGCCTCACTGGCATTTCAGGCCGGGGTGTCTTTGCTATGGGAGGCCCAGGGTGCAGAACAGCACCCCAGCCTCCTGCCCCCTAACCCCCCAGTTGTAATAGGCAAAGCTGTCCCCAGACATTGCCAGCTGTCCTCTAGTGCAGACTTGCCCTTGACTGAGAGCTGCTGCTTTGGACCCGCTGACTATGCTCAGGTGAGTGCCTCACCATTGGGGCCAGGTGGCTATGTGCTCATGCAAGGCCATCAGGCCCAATACGATGGTGGCCATGCTTGCCTCTCCTGGGCCACTCTGGGTGAGCCATGGGGTGCCTCAGAAGCCCAGTGTCTTGAGGACGGTGACATGCAGAGCCGCTGTTTGTGCCTGTGGACGCCTTCTTGCAAGGCCTTCGTGGCCTTCAGGGCCCTGGCGTTGGTGTGTTCCTGGGAAGCAGCACCTCCTTCTTTGCTTTGGGCTCCCTCTTCTTAAAAAGGAAAGCTTAGAGAGTTTTTAAAGCCACTGAGATTTGAGGTTATCTCTGTAGGCTAAACAAAGATGAGGACACCACACCAGCAGTCACTGGGCTCTTGACTAATAAACTGCCTGGTATACAGTAGGTGCTCATTAATTCCTGTGGAAGGGTTGGTGCCCTGAGGAGAGACAGCCTAAAGCTTCCACCTGTATCCAAGACTCCGGAGTGGCATCCATTTTCTTGCTGTGTGGGCTGGAGAGCGGCGGTGGGAGGGGTGGCGTGTGGACAGCGTGGCCGCCCAGGAGCACAGGCTGTGGCTTGAGCGGCTGAGGAATGCGCTGCTCTGGCCACCGGAGCATGCTGTGCCGCCCTCCCTTCCTTCTGAGCCCTGCACGGGAGGTGGCAGGTGGGGGCAGATGTGTTTCATTGCTGAGCGCCCCACTCTGAGTTTGCGTTTTGTCATCATTCATGGACTTGGGCTCCCCTGGTGACAGCCAGGAATGTTCAGGCTCCAGGGCCGCCACATGCTCATGTGAAACCGCCGCTGCCTTCGAGTGCTCGCTGTGTGCCGTGAATTCTGTCCCCTTGAGTCCCCCAACCTCTTTGTGGTGGTTCTCTTTTGAAATATTTCTCTTCCACTGTGAATCAGATTTTTAAATAACTCTCACCTGGTTTGAAGGAGGTGAACTGTATTGTTTTTCCTCTTTTTACTTAGGAACAGCTGCCTTGTGAGTGAGACGTCCTTTCCAGTGTATTCTCAGTGGTGGAATCATTGTGGGAAACGTTTATTTTCTGTGGTTTGGCTAAAACCAAAACAACTGCAAACTTTTTTTCACCAGCCTAAAACTAGAAAAGTAATTATCTTTAAACACATTTTTGGGCATTTCCAATTCAAAGAGCAAATAAAGTTGAATGGTTAGTTGCTCACAGCCACCAATTTACTGCTTGGATTTAAAAAAAAAATTAATAACCTTCAGTTTTATCATAGAAGCATCATGTTAGAAGGAGGCTTAGCAGCCCTGCTGTCCCCTGAGGGTGGTGGCCCTCCCAGTGGCAGCACCTCCTCTTGTCCCGGAGCCTGGGGAGACATCCAGCCATATGCTATATGGAGCCACTGGTTAGTGTCAACATGGAACACACAGGAGGGCATCACTGGCGTAAAATATCTGAGAGACATAAAGTATAACAGGCTGGCAAAAAGTGGCCAAGGGGGACATTGAAGGAAGCGTGTACCTGTGGTGTGGGAGGAGCTGCCTCTGGGGAGAAAGGCCCTTTAGGTGTCAGGTTGATGGCGGGGAAGAGAACCAGTACCAGGGCTTCCTCAGCCCTCACATTCTGTGATCCAAGTTCAAAATTCTTGATTTTCCTTAGCATTTTCTCCAAAATTGGGATCTCCAAAAAATGAGAGTATATGTTTATGGTTGTCTTGAATAATTAGTGATTTTATAAACTAAACAGCACTTAGCTCATATTTTCCAATATGAGTAACTTCCTTACTGTTTTATTGAAATTGATTTAAAAATTCTAGAAGTATATTTTAAAAAATTCATTAGCTAGCATTTGCTGTCTAGCTAGTGCAACAAAATGTCCTGTTTCTTGATACCTTTTAGTGTTGTGCCAAATTTCAGTAAAAATGAATCAACCTCTTCGAAGTTGTCTTGCAGCAGGCAGACATAAAAGCAGAATTTTGAATTTCATTAAATGGAAATAGAGACTGCACTTTGTCCTGTCAACAACTTGAAGCATTTCCACAGAGGTACAAACATATTAGTTATGTTACAACTAACATTTAAACCATGTTAATGTTTGTTGGTTCTCAGCAGTGACCTATAATGTTGGTTGAAAGATTTTGGGGGATGTGTTTAAATCATATTGTGTCTCTCATGATTTTAGGTAATATACTAACATAGACAGAGAAAACTGGCTGAGTATCATTCTTTTATTTTGAGAGTTAA
This sequence comes from Indri indri, assembly GCA_004363605.1. Classification (NCBI taxonomy): domain Eukaryota; kingdom Metazoa; phylum Chordata; class Mammalia; order Primates; family Indriidae; genus Indri; species Indri indri. Next base: position 16,177 of record RJWJ010016224.1, read on the forward strand.
AGTGGCAGGAGTGTTGCCAGGGGTTTCAGATGTATACAGAGTGAAAGCAGCAGGTCAGGCCTGCGTCCACCTTCTCCGCTCTGCCGTCCTGGCACGGATTGAGTGTCCCTTTGTGGAAGAGTACAGATCCTCAAATGCCTGTGGTAGGTTTGAACAAGACAAGCAAGGGTGGGAGGGGTTGACCTTATTAGTGCTGAGACATGTTTAAAGCCATGGTAACTGAAACTTGTGTTTTTAGGGGCAGGAAAGGACAAGTAGACCGAGGGAACAGAATGGTGAGGCAGAAGCAGAACAAATACCCTGTGGGAATTTGGTGTGATCTAGAGCACATCACAAATCCTGGGGAAAGGATTTTGTAAATGGTGTCAGGACAATTGGCTTCAGCTATAAGGAGAAAAATAAAATTGGATCTTTACTTCAAATGCATCAAAGACCAGATGTCAAAGGTAAAATTATATAGCCAAAAGAAAAATTTAACAAGGTTTAAAAAGTGCAAGCTATATGGGGAAAAGGTTGAAAGATTTGACTATATCAAAATTGAAGATTTCTGTTCAACCAAGGACACTATATAGATAAAAGATAGGCAGGCCAGGCATGGTGACTCATACCTGTAATCCCAGCACTCTGGGAGGCTGAGGCAGGAGGATCACTTGAGTTCAGGAGTTCCAGACCAGCCTGAGCAAGAGCGAGACCCCATCTCTACAAAAAAAAAAAAAAAAAAAAAAATAGAAAACTTAGCCAGGCCTGGTGGTGTGTGCTTATAGTCCCAGCTACTTGGGAGGCTGAGGCAGGAGGATCACCGGAACCCAGGAGTTTGAGGTTGCAGTGAGCTATGATGATGCCACTGCTCTCTAGCCAGGGTGACAGAGCGAGACTCTGTCTCAAAAAAAAAAAAGAAAGAAAAAAAAGCAATATACCGAAGAAAATGTTTGCAATATCTAAAACTGATGTGATGAGTAACTAGAATAAAGTAACAAATGTCTAAAGATGAGCAAGAAAAAGACAAAACACCGAACAGAAAACATGAAACAGGAAGCAGGTGTGGAAGAAGGTGAAGCCAGAGTGGCTAACGAGCATAAGAGGAGATGCCAGCCTCACTGGTAACATCCCCGGTGGCTGGCTCTGGCTGCAGAGGAACCTGGACAGTCACGTGTCTCGGCTCTCCAGCCTTTCTTTTCTTTATTTTTTATTTTTGACCATTCTTCTAAGTGAAGTAATTTAAAATAGTCTTTTTTTTTTTTTTTAATAGAGACAGGGTTTTGCGCTTGCTTAGGCTGATCTTGAACTCCTGAGCTCAGAACAATCCTCCCGCCTTGGCCTCCTAGAGTGCTAGGATTATAGGTGTGAGCCACCGCACTCAGCGTACTCCAGCCTTTCTGGTGGAAGGCAAAGAGGAGGCTGTGAGGGTTGGGGATAGGCAATCTGCAGTCTGCCATGTACGTACCATTCATAAAGAGCATTTAATTTCCCTAGAGTGAGAGACTAATGAGGTCCAAGCCGCGGTTATGAAAGTTAGTTTTACTCTGTTCTGTAGCCACAGACTGAATGCCTAACTCAGGCCAACCATCTCACCAATATGGGGAACAGGTAAGAGCAGAGAAAGTACAGCACAAGCTTCTTTCTGTTTTAAAATCTTTTGGCAGATGCTCTGGTGGATCGATAGTATCCTTTTCTTTTTTCATTGCTCTTCTACCCTCAGGAACCCACTCCAGTGTGTTAGTGAATGCCATTCCAACGCTTATATATTTGGATGTATATTTATATTTAAAACATAAATATTTTGTACATATGTTTAATTTACATAAATGAGATTGTAATATAAAGCTCATTGTTTCTTTTGTAACTCACATTACGTTTTTAAGATCCACCCATGGTGATCTATGTAAATCCAGTTTACTGCTTTTGACTGATGCATAGTTTTCCATGGTGTGCATGTACTACATCGTCCATTCCCCTAACATGGGTGCTCAGGTTGTGTCCAGCTTCTTCCTGCTACAAACTGTGGCACAATGGACCTCTCAAGGGTTTGTGCAGAGTTCTCTGTGTTATTCTTCCAGGAACAGAATTGCTGAATTATGGGGCATATGTCCCCTTCATTTCCTAGTAATCACCACTGGACAGCAGCCTCTTCAGAATAGCTGCCGTGACAGTGGTGAGCCTTATCTGCTTGTATAGCCCTCTGCACCCTTAGGCCGTGTCTTAGTCCTTTTTGTGTTGCTATGACAGGATATCTGAGGCTAAGCAATTTATAAAGAAGAGAGGTTTATTTATCTTGGGGTTCTGCAGGCTGGAAAGTTCAAGGGCATAGCCCTGGCTTCTGGTGAGGGCTTCTGTGCCGCATCGTAACGTGGTGGAGAAGGTCAAAGGGGAAGCGGACACATGTGGAGAGGGAAAACCTGAGGGGCATCCTGGCTTTATAACAACCTGCTCTTCACAGGAACTAATCCATTCCTGTGAGAGCTCATCTAGTCTTGCCAGAGCAAGAACTCACTGCTGTAAGAATGGCACCAAGCCATTCATGGCATGGCCCCAACACCACCCACTAGGCCTCACCTCCCAATACCACCACTTTGGGGATCAAACTTAAACATGAGTTTTTGTGGGGACAAACAAACCCCGTCCAAACCATAGCATGTATTGACCATGAGGCTCCCCCCACTATCACCACCACTGACCCAGGATAAGTCTCCCCTGGAAACACTTTCAAGTCAAAAGGTATGGCAATGGAGGGGAGTGTTAAAGGCATGCAGCTGCAGACACTCTCTGTAGCCATCATGTCTGAGCAGCTGTGAACTGTGTCATTAAATGACTTCCCAAGAGTCACAACTTGTAGATTCAAAACTGCTCCTCTGTTAATCAGAACACAGGAAATGGGTTGGTGGGTCAGGAAGAACATTCTGGGCAGAGAGAACAGCATTATGCAAAGGCCCTGGGATGAGAGAGAATGAAACAATGCGAGGACCTGACAGAAGCCACTGTAGCTGGAGCATAGGGGTAAGTTGTGGGAGGCAAGGCTGGGCACATATCAGGGGAAAGACTAACCTGGGCTGTTACTTGTTTTGGATTTTGCACTAAGCGTTAAGGGAGATCATTGAAGGGGTTGAAAGACCACTCTGGATCCTAGGTAGAGAACACTTTGAAAATGTCAGTAATAGGAGATTAATTAAGTTATTGCAGGAGTCTAGGTGAGAGTTGATGGTGGCCTGGACCAGAGTTATGGGGGAACAGGTGGAGGGAATTGGATGGATTCCAAATATATTCTGGAAGTAGAATCACCAGTATTTGTAAATGAATTGGATGTTGAGGATGAGGAAGGTGTCAAGAATGGCTCCCAGGTTTCTGGGATGAACAGTTGGGTAGATGGGATGCCATTTACTAAAGTGGAGACTACTGAGAGAGAAGCAAATAATAGGGGGAAGAGTAGGAGTTCTCTTTAAGCTATGTTAAGTTTGAGACATCCAAATAGAGGTGGCAAATATGGGCATGCAAATAATACGGATCTAGGGTTCAGAAGAGAGTCTGACTATAAAAAATTAATCTGGAAGTAGGTGATATTTAAAGCTGCAGAAATTGATAGATTACTTAGGTAGTGAATGTACATGCAGTAAGGAGAAATGAGGGCTTAGTGTGGAAACTGGAGGATCTCCAACATTTAGAGGCTAAGTAATGGAGAGCAATCAGCAAATTAGACTGAGCAGCGGCCAGACATGTAGAACATAGCACAGAGTGTGGTGTCACAGAGGCCAAGATGAGGCTTCTATAGGTCAAAAAAGGTGTAGATCACTGGGGTCATTGGATTGGGCAACATGGAGGTCACTACAGGCCTTTCCGATAGCAGTTCTTCTGGACTGTTGAGCATGCAAGCCATTGAAATGGGTTGAAAAGAAAGTACTTATATTTCTGGCAGTATTTGGGATTAATTAGCTTGAAAATCTTTCTGTATAAAGTACCTGGAAATGCTGGATGAATAGAACAAATCATTTTTAAGTGCAAAGCTGAGTACCCAAGAAAAATAAAGGAAATACTTTGGGCTTAAAAAAAAAGGAGAGATACCTCAAAACCTCAAAATCTTAGCTGATTCTGAAACTATAATTGCCCTGCAAGCATTTGTCAATTTTGGCAACCGAGAAAGTTAAGTTTAACAGCTATCCAAGAAGAGACAGAAAGGCCTTGGGACCCTGAAAAGTAGGGAGTTGGAACTGAGAGCCCCCTGCACCGCCACCCCAATACAATTGGAATCCTCAAAAGGTGACATGTTGAGTGAAAAGATGGAATAGCAAGAATCTGCTGCCTGGTGAAAGGAAATGACAAGCAGGTTGCCTTTCTTGGCCGGGTACACTGGTTCACGTCTATAATCCTAGCACTCTGGGAGGCCAAGGTGGGAAGATTCCTAAAGGCCAGAGTTCAAGACTATCCTGAGCAAGAGCAAGACCCTGACCCTGTCTCTACAAAGTGCAGAAAAAGTAGCTAGGCATAGCAGCACGTGCCTGTGGTTCAGCTACTTGGAAGGCTGAGGCAGGAGAATTGCTTGAGCCCAGGAGTTTGAGGCTGCAGTGAGCTACAATGACACCACTGCACTCAGCCGAGACAACAAAGTGAGACTCTGTTCCCCCACCGCCCCCCAAAAATTGCTTTTCTTGTGTTGGGCTTTGAGTGAGGAAAACTAAAGACTCTACCCTAGAATTGAAAACCACACATCCTCTCACATGTGTTTGAGGTTCAAAATTACACCACCTGCATGGTCTGGATAATCCTTGGATTAAAAATTAAATTATATTGCATTCAATTTGATAGTGTATAAGGGCACCTGGTAAAAATAAAGCAAATCTTCTTTGGAAAGATAACATTCTCTATACAGGCATCCCAGGCATCTCTATACAGCCCCACATGAAAGGAGCTGATAACCCCAAATTGCAAAATACAAGAGAGAATGCCACTCTAAATGAGTCAGAAAACAACAAACTATGGAACTAGATTCCGAAGGGCATTAGGAATTGGAATAATAAGTGATAGAATACGAAATAAGTGTGTTTAACATGTTTAAAGAAATAAAAGTGGGAAAAACACCCATGAAAGAACAATGCCATCCAAAAAGGCAAGGAAGATTTGAAAAGAACAGACTGCTTCTAGTAATAAAAATGTGACTATTTAAGTCGATACTTCAATGATGCTTAAACAGCAGACTAAAACTGAAAAGAGAATTAGAGAATTTGAAGGTAACCTGGCGCCACCCAGAGAGAAAAATGGGTTAAGAGATATAGAAAACAGAATGAGAAGGTTTATGACATATCTAAATGAAGAGAATCAAGAGAATGCTGGCGAGAACATATTCCAAGATATATCTGCAAATCTTCTGGAGGTCATGAAATGGAAAGTGCGACTCTTCTGATTTGCGAATCACAGTGTATCATGATGTAAGAGTACCAAAAAAGAAACCTACCCCTGGACACACAGCGGTGGAATTGCAGGATAGTGAAGACAGATTTTTACAGCTGCCAAAAGGAAAAGACAGATGAGCAGCAGTTTATCCTGAGGCAGAATTCTCAACAGGAACCAGAGAAACCAGAAGACAGCAGAATAATGTCTTCAAAGCATGGCCAGACATAACTGTCCACCTAGAATGCAGACGTAGCTAAACCGTCATCCATGAACCGGCTGCAGAAAGCAAGACGGGAGCCATTTCTAGATTTCTAAAGTATACACTTGAGGGCGAAGGAGGCCTGAGGATGCTTCAAGAAGGACGTAGATCTGCGATGTCAGAGGAAATGGTGAGCAACGAAATAGATGGGTAGAGCTGGGTAAATGTATAAAACAGAAATAATAACAGGGTTGAATTTTGCAGGTTAAAGGCCAGGGTGGGAAAGCTGCGAATCCTGAACCCACAGCTCGGGTGAGGTCTTGCAGCAGCGGCCGGTGCGCAGCCGCCCGCGCTTCCGCGGTCCGTTCTAGAACGTTGCCGCGTAGGGGCCCCGGGCGCCATGTTGGGGCTGAGTAGGAGGAGGAGAAGTGCTCGAAGCCGGGGTGCAGAGTGGGAGCGGGGTCGGACCAGGGCTGCTAGGAGCCCCGCCCCTCCCGCCTCAGCTTATCATGACCCGGGCGGTCGCCGCGGAGGTCGCGGTGGGCGGGGACGTGCCCTGGTGGGGCGGACTGTGAAGATGATGCCGTTTCCGGTGACAACCCAGGGATCACAACAGACGGCGCTGCCACAGAAGCACTATGGCATCTCCTCCCCTATCAGTCTAGCGGCCCCCAAGGACACTGACGGTTCACTTACCCAGAAATTAATCGAAACCCTGAAGCCCTTTGGGGTGTTCGAAGAGGAAGAGGAACTGCAGCGCAGGATTTTAATTTTGGAAAAATTAAATAATCTGGTAAAGGAATGGATACGAGAAATCAGTGAAAGCAAGAGTCTTCCACAAGCTGTAGTTGAAAATGTTGGGGGAAAAATTTTTACATTTGGCTCTTACAGATTAGGAGTACATACAAAAGGTGCCGATATTGATGCGTTGTGCGTTGCACCAAGACATGTTGATCGAAGTGACTTTTTCACCTCATTCTATGATAAATTGAAACTACAGGAAGAAGTAAAAGATTTAAGGGCTGTTGAGGAGGCATTTGTACCAGTTATCAAACTGTGTTTTGATGGGATAGAGATTGACATTTTATTTGCAAGATTAGCACTGCAGACTATTCCGGAAGATTTGGACCTAAGAGATGACAGTCTGCTTAAAAATTTAGATATTAGATGCATAAGAAGCCTTAACGGTTGCCGGGTAACTGATGAAATTTTACATCTAGTACCAAACATTGACACCTTCAGGTTAACTCTGAGAGCCATCAAATTGTGGGCCAAATGCCACAGTATCTATTCCAATATATTAGGTTTTCTTGGAGGTGTTTCCTGGGCTATGCTAGTAGCAAGAACTTGTCAGCTTTATCCAAATGCAGTAGCGTCAACTCTTGTACGTAAATTTTTCTTGGTATTTTCTGAATGGGAATGGCCAAATCCAGTGTTACTGAAAGAGCCTGAAGAACAGAATCTTAATTTACCTGTATGGGACCCAAGAGTAAATCCCAGTGACAGGTATCATCTTATGCCTATAATTACACCAGCATATCCACAGCAGAACTCCACATACAATGTGTCTGTTTCAACCAGGATGGTCATGATTGAGGAATTTAAACAAGGGCTTGCTATCACACATGAAATTTTGCTGAGTAAAGCAGAGTGGTCCAAACTTTTTGAAGCTCCAAGCTTCTTTCAAAAGTACAAGCATTATATTGTACTTCTGGCAAGTGCACCAACAGAAAAACAACATCTAGAGTGGGTAGGCTTGGTGGAATCAAAGATCCGAATCCTGGTTGGAAGCTTGGAGAAGAATGAGTTTATTACACTGGCACATGTGAATCCCCAGTCATTTCCAGCACCCAAAGAAAATCCTGATAAGGAAGAATTTCGTACAATGTGGGTAATTGGGTTAGTGTTAAAAAAGCCAGAAAACTCTGAAATTCTCAGTATCGATCTCACCTATGATATTCAGTCTTTCACAGATACGGTTTATAGGCAAGCGATAAATAGTAAGATGTTTGAGATGGAAATGAAAATTGCTGCAATGCATTTAAGAAAAAAAGAACTTCATCAACTATTGCCTAATCATGTGCTTCAGAAGAAGAGAACACATTCAGCAGAAGGTGTGAGATTGACAGCTTTGAATGACAGCAGCCTTGACTTGTCTGTAGACAATGAAAATAGCATTTCTGTACCTTCACCTCTTAGCACTATGAAGATTGGCCCATTGACTGACAGCTCTCAGGGCAGAAACAGTCCTTCCCTGACTGTAATGGCAGCACCGGTGACCCACATACAGGCTACTGAAATTTCCTTGCAACAAGTGAATCCCAGTGAAAGCTCAAGGGTTGCACTGAGTGAAAGCATTCCTCAAACTGCCTCACAACCTACCGCTCCACCACCACCAAAACCCACGGTCTCCAGAGTAGTTTCTTCGACATGTCTGGTAAGCCATCCACCCAGACCTTCAGGAAACACAGCAACAAATATACCTAATCCTATCATAGGAGTCTAGAGGGCATTCTCACCTCATAAAGAAGAAACAAACAAGAAAACCAAAATAGAAGAGGAAAACTCCGTAAAGAGACAAATACAACTCTATTAGAAACGATTCAGACGGTGGCTTCTCTGTTGGCCTCTCGGGAAACATCCAGTACAGATGTTTCCAGTATCCTTGTTCTCCCTGGAAATCCTATTCCTGTTATCAAGAATTCAATAAAACAGATTGAATGGATAAAAACAACCTCAAGGGTCCATAAACAATATCTGCCACCTCAACTGTTGTCTTCAAATACTAAAGAAGGAGAATGAAGGGTACCACACTAGATATGACTTGAAATAGATTTAGGGTCATTTGGTAACTTTCTTCACTGGCGCTAATCTCGATCAGAAGTCCAGATTAGTATGTGGAATACAGGTACTATTGTTGATGTGTCAGATTATCAATGTGTCAGCAACAGTTACATTAACTATTTCAGAGGACTGCTGCCCTTGAAAAAACCCTCCAGCTATATTTGTACCCATAATTGACATCTGGACTGGATTTAAGTTTGATGCATTGTTGGGAAAATTTGCAATACAAACGGGTATCAGAATTCCTTATACTGATGATGCACTTTATGTATATTTTTTATTAGAAGGTAGAACTAACTAGATTTTTCAACTTGAGGAATTTTAGTTTTTTTCCTGAAGAAGTTTCTTCATTATTAATCTTAATTGGATACCATCGTGCAGTGGTAACACTATACTTCAGAGAAAGCATAAAAGTACATTTAGCTCAGTCCCTGCAAAGTAGCTGCAACCCTTTAGAATAAAATTCAACTTTAGGGTATGTATTTGACATCAAGACAATAATTAGTCGTTGGTTTTGATGGGACATGATCAAGAAATGATATTTATTTTATCTGTAGAATTGTTTTAGAGAGTATATAATCAGCAATCGTTTTCTTTGAGCTAACAAAGCTCCATATTCTCTTGTCCTCAATCATTTGTCCTAAGGAAAAAAAGGCTTTTTGCCTTCCCCTCTTCTCTTGTATGAACAAGGTATGCTTGTATGTCATTTCATATAAAAGCCCAGAATACTAGTATTTTTTAGTGAAACTAGATGTGAAACCCATGATGTGAAACCCATACTCCTGTGGCTACGTGGCACAAAACACCAAATTTTGGTTCCATGGCTAATATTTTAATAAAACTTTACTAAACCTAAAGCCTGTGAAACACGTTAGTGGCCTTGGATGGCCATTTGATCTCTACATATGAGAAATTTTGTAAATCCCACAGAATGCCTGCTTATAGGAAAGCTAATTTCCGATTTTAAACATGTAGGCAAAACAGCATTTTCTCCAAGAATTTTAAGCCAATTTTTATTTTTAAATTACTGATCAAAATTCATCAGTAAATTTTACATGTAGAAACATATAAAAATAATTTCTAGCAAACACTTGGCATCCGGTCAATTTTCTATTCTTTTGCTTTAGCCTACAAAATATTAGGAATACTTTACTTTAAATTAAAAAAACCCTCATAATTAAGCAGCAGAACATCCATGTTTATAGAAAACATGAGGGACAGCAGACATAGATGAATGAAAGGTTGATCTTTCTTAACCTAGACACTGTGAATTTCACAGGCTTTCCAGTTAGCCTGGTTCTGACCTCCCACCCCTCCCCAGCTGTGTTCCTTTCTACTACATGTGCATTTTCATGTTAAACTGTGATTACTTCAACTCTTTTCCTATCCTTCTGGATTAATTTTCCTAAGTTGGAATATAGTCTTTTTTCCTTTTAGGCTACGCGGTACTTGAGACTTTCTTTTCACTATTACTTTTTGATGTCTAGTGTACAGTATTTCTGTTTCTCACATCTTTGCCCTGTGCAATCACCTTACCCTTTCACCACGATAATAAATCAGATGAAGTGTATGCCATGTTTGTGTATTTTGGGTAGCTATAGTGTAAGGTTGAAATTGCCAGGCACAAATTTAGTCTTGTCATTTTGTTTACACATTGGGGAAAAAATTAGTTCATTAAACATTTCTTGTAATTGTACCTGCTTTACCAAGCTGGAAACTTGGGACTTTTTATTTCTAATTTTTATTACCTATCAGACTTTTTTTTTCATATGATATATGTAGTGACTGGAGTTTGCTTTGTTTTATAGTATCTGTACTCCTTGTATTTTTGAGCACTATTTTGAAAACAGATGATGTATTTATCCATTAAAAACACATTAAAAATAAATGGCAAACAAAGCGAAACTGAAATACTGGACAATAACGTTTAAATCTGACAAAAGTTCAGATGTGCTGACATTGTTCAGAAGGAGGGGAGACACTGATGAAATTTTTGACTTCACTAAGTCTGGAATGCATGTTGTAATGTTTGGGGAAACAAGAAAAGCTTAAAATTTCGAATCAATGAAGGTAAAAAATGAAGTTAAGTATCTTAATCCAAAAGAAAACAGGAAAGAAAGGGAGAGAAAAATCATAGAAAAAAATAGGATAAAAAGAAAATAAAATCTATGGTTGCAGAAATGAAAGCAAATATATCTGTCACTACAACAAATGGACCAAACTTCCTGACTAAGAGATTGTCAGATTCCCTGGGAAAACCAAGGCCAGTGGTATGCTATTTCGTTTATGAGAGACACATCCAAAATATAAGGACTTGAAAAAATGGAAAAAGGCTGTGTTAATGAAAAGAAGCGGGTATAGTAACAGTATCGTGCAAACAAGATTTCAAAGCAAAAATAATTATTAGGGACAAAAGAGCCACTGCATTAGTGATAGAAGAAATAATGCACCAGGAAAATGGAACAATTTAAAACTTGTTTGCCCCTAATAAATTAGTGTCAACATAAAATAGCAAAGCAGAGATAAACAGAAATTTCCAAATGTGTCATCATCATAGAAGACTTCAAAACAGCTTTCATTAATTGATATCAAGCAGACAAAAAATAGAAGGGAAACAGTTTTTAAACACAATTTAGTGGTTGGTGAACTTTTTCTATTAAGGGCCTAGATAGTAAATATTTTCAGCTTCACGAGGCCATACGGTCCCTGTCACAACTACTTAACTCTGCCTGTGTAGAGTGAAAGCAGCCGCAGATAATACCTGAACAGATGGCTGGCGGGGATTTGTTACCTGCCCTGCCAGCCATTGTTTGCCGTCAGTGATCTAGCGGACATTTATTGTAGAATCTCCACCCAATAACTGGAAAATGCATATTATTCTTAAGTATTGGGAATGTACAAAAAATCTCATGCTAGATCAGAAAGTAGTATTCAACATATTTCAAAGTATCTGATCAATAGAACAGTTTCTCTGACTACAGAACAGTAAGATGGAAATCAATAATAAATAGCATAGAAAAGAGTTTCCTAAAGAAGAAACAAAAAGGCTCAAACCATAAAGGAAGAGATTGGTACAGTTAAGAAATTTTGTGCATTGAATAATGAACAGTGAAAAGAGAAAAACTGAAAAAACAGGCCATGAACTTGGGGAAGATTTTGTAATACATAAAGCCAACAAATGTGGTTACTATCCAGGATATATTAAGGATGGCCCCCCAAAAAAAGCTATTTAAAAAGATCAAACATAACCCAGTAAGAAATGGGCAAAAGGAATGCGCAGGCATTTCACAGATTATGAACTAGGAATGGCCAGTAAACAAGAAAAGATGCCCAATCTCATTAGTAATAAGGAAAATACAAATTAATACCAGAAAGGTGTTTTTTTTTTTCTTTTTTACAAAAATCAAAAAGTCTAATCATCTAGGTTCGGTGAGGATGAGGAGTAGGAACTCTAACATGGTGCCAGTGACAGTACAAATTGTTTCGACCCCTTTGGGAAACAGTTTGGTCTTAATCTAGTAAAGTTGACGCTCCCACATTCTGATTATTCTGTTCTTAGGTCTCTGCCATCATGCTGTGGGGCTCTGATGTACTTCCGCTTACTGATCCCCTAATGGCCAGAGACTGTGGGCCTGTAGCCATGTCCAGGACGCCACACATCCTCTAGTCACCTGCAGTGTACCATTTAAATACCTTAATTTTCTGTAGATTCCATGGTATCATGAGAGGCAGGTACACGAGTGTTAATAGCAATGTTTTGTAGTAGCCTAGAAGTGCAAAACAACCCACACATCTATCAGTGGGGGAGTGGCTGGATAGTCGTGTATTCATGCAGTAAATACTATTAATATAAAGCTATGAAATTAAACCATAGCTACTTGCATCAATATAGATGTGTCTCAGAATGTTGAGGAAAAAAGCAAATTGCAGAAAAATACATGGAGTATGATACAGTTAATACAAGATTTAAAAACAAGTAAGGTAGAGCTGTATAATTTAGAGTTACAAAAATGTGTAGTGTAACTAATAAAAAATAAGGGAATGTTAAACACAGAATCCAGAATAATGGTTCCTTTCGGCAGGGTGAGAGGTGGGTACACGGCAGGAAGATGTGCTTGGGAGAGCAGTGAGCTGGGAAATGGTCCATTCTTTTTAGGTCAGGTGCTGAATGAAATGGTGTTCATTTCATTATACATCTAAGTTATAAATGCTTTTATATGTGTGCAATATTTTATAAATAAATAACCAATATCGAAGTGATACCTTAAAAACCTCTTTATCAACAACAAAGCAAACGCCCCAAAACTAAAAACAAAAACAACAAAAAAAGAAAAACACTTCAAGGCTGGTAAGGTAGCTTTCTTGGTCACCAGGAACTTAGACTTCTACTTTTGTCCCTACCATTTTAGTTCATGCTTTCCATTCTCAAGATCACCTCTAGGTGCAGGACAATTTTGGGGACTACTGCTATCCCATCTTCACTCAAGGCAGGAAGAAAGAAGGGAGAGAAGGGCAAAGGTGTCCCTGTAAGCCATGCCCTCTGTCTAGGGAGCTTTCCTAAAAGTCCCAACAGCAGCATCCCCTCATCTTTCACTGACTGCCGCTTGGTCACATGGCCATGCCTACCTGCAAGGGAGCCCGGAAAATGTAGCTTTTATTAGCTGGGTACATCACCTCACCAATAGCGTAGAGATTATGCTGTTAGGAAGAAGGAGAGAATGGCCGTTGCAAGGCAATGATAGCATTCTCTCTTTCACATATATTTAGAAGTTCAAAAACCATTCCAAATGACTTTCCACATGGCCCCCAGCATCTTCAAGTCAGCAGTGGTACATCAGATCTCCCTTGTTCTTGGAATATTTGGCATATTTTCTGATTTTATTTTATTTTATTCGTTCATTGGTTATTTATTTATTTAGGGATGGAGTCTCATTCTGTTGTCCAGGCTGGTGTGCACTGGTGCAATCATAGCTCACTGCAGCCTTGAACTCCTTGGCTCCAGCGATCCTCCTGCCTCAGCCTCCCAAGTAGCTGGACTCCAGGTGCGTGCCACCACACCTGCCTGGTTCCTTCCTGCTTTTAAAAGGCTCATGTGTTTAGGTTAGGCTCACCTGGATAATCTGCCTTTTGACGAAACCCAAGTGAACTGATTAGTAAATTTATTATATCTGCAAAAATCTCTTTTTTCATACAACAAAACATAGTCATGCAATGGCATCTCATCATATTCACAGGTCTCACACTCAAGGGTGGAGGGCAGATTATGCAAGGCAGTGGTTGTTGGAGTCATCTAGAATTCTGGTGACCACAGTCTGCCCTCTGGCCTCTAAGGATCCATATGTATAATACATCCACATGCAAAATGCATTCACCCCGTTTCAAGGTCCCCCAGTCTTATCCTATTGTAGCATCAGTTCAAGTCCAGAAGTACAATCATTTTAATCCAAATCAGGCGTGAATGAGGCGTCTGGGTGTAGTCCATTAAGTACAACTCATGGGGCACAATTTCTCTCCTCCTGTGGATCTATGCAACTAAAGAGACAAGTTATCTGCCTCAAAACTCCCAACCTACAATGGCGGGACAGGCACAAGACAACATTATAGGCATTCTGGTTCAAAAAGGGGAGATAGAAGGTAAAAAGGAGTCACTGGCCCAAAGGAGTTTTGAAATCTAGCGAGGCAGACTTCAGTTGGAGTTCTTTGGTTGTTTCAAGGCCTGGGAATGACCTCTCAACTCTGCCATCTGCACTCTTGGTGCCACCCTCTGGGGTCTTGGTGTCACGTTCTGAATCGTCCTTCCTTTATCCTGAATGGTAGTATGTCAGCCACTTCCTGTCAGCCCCCTGCTTTCGTTTTGTTCATTCCCTGTCCCTTTCGATCTAAGCCAACAGTGTTTCTGCTGACATAATTTTCTCAAGAACCTCATGGGCGCTGTAAGGATTTCATGGGAATTCACGCCACTAGGCAAAAGTCACATCAACAGACATTTCCAAGATAATCCCCTCTCTGTTTTTAGCTCCTGGTGAGATGGTGGAAGGATAGTGCTCTTAAACTTCCTTGAAGCCCTTTGGTTTGATTAAGAAAATCTATGAGAAACACCCTTAATCTTTTGAAGGGGTCTTTTGTGTGGCCAAGTGCTCTGACCCTTTGATCCTTCCGAGTTTCAGCAAAGGGCTGTGCAGGCACACACTCAGTTCTCCCTCCATGCCACGCTCCCCGCAGCCGTTTCTGACTTTTGTCATCTGTTATCATCTAGAGAGGCCATTTTCAAATTTACCCAGTCCTGGTTCTTTTTTGCTTAACAGTTCTTCCTTCAATTTATCTCTTTCCTCTTGCCTCTCACTATAAGCAGCAAGAAGAAACCAGGTAGCACCTTCCACATTCTGCTCAGAAATTTCCTCAGTTATATGTTCGGGTCCATCATTTACAAATTCCTCTTTCTGCACAACTGCAGGACACATTTGGGCAAGCACTCCGCCCTCATGTAGTGAGGACCTTCCTCCAGTTTCCAGTAACATGCCCTCGCTTCTGAACCTTCACGGGCAGCATTGGTAACATCTAGGTTTGTGCTGTTCATGGCAATCTGGACTTTCTCTAAGGCAATTTAGGAAAGTGTTTTTGACGTTCTTCTGAGAAAGAAGCAACATTTTTATTGTCCACAGTTCTATTCATAGCCTGTTCAAGACAATCTAGACTTTTTCTCTTCTGCTTTTCAAAATTCTTCTGGCCTCCACTCACTGCCCAATTACCAAAGCGCCTTCCATATTTTAGGTATTTGTTTACAGTGGCACCCCATTTCCTGGTACTAAAATCTGTATTTGTTTTCTATTGCTTAAATTAGCGGCTTAGAACACCACTTTTAAGATTCTCTCACAGTTTCCATGGGTCAGGAGTCTGAGCACAGGGTCACTGGATCCTCTGCTCGGGTCTCACACAGCTGCAGTCAGGGTGTTGGCTGGGCTGTGCGCCTTTCGGTGGCTCAGGGTCCTCTTTCAGACTCACAGGGTTGTTGGAAGAATTCAGTTCCTTGGGGTCATAGGACTGAAATGTGTGTGTCTCTCTCTCCCTCTCAGCCAGGGTCCATGCTCAACTCCTAGTGGCTGCTCTCAGGTTCTTGCCCTGTGGTTGGAAAACCTCCCTGGCATCAAACCCTCTCACACTTCAAATCGCTTTGACTTCTGTGACCAGCTGGAGGGAAGTCTCAGCTTTGAAGGAGCAAATGTGATTAGGTTTGTCCCCCAGGAAAATCTCCATGTCTTAAGGTCAGCTGATCAGTAACTTTAATTATTTCTGCAAAATTTTTTTTGCCATGCAACATAATCACAGAGTAATCCTGAGGACAAAGATCATGGGGCTGTCTTAGAATTCTGCCGACCACAGTGACCTTCCATATTTTTTTTCTGTAAATGCTTATCCTGCACAGGACTACGTAAACATATACATGCACATGCATATATAAATACACACAAGGCTCTTTATGTCTGAGTTTGTTTTTTTTAAAAACGAGATCATATTCTTAGTTTTCTGTATGCTACTTCTCTTACCAGACCCTCTTTAGAAATTTCCACATCATCTGTTATATTAATGGCTCCAATTCATTGTTCTTACTGGTTATGGAATATTCCCTGGTGTGGACAAAGCACTATATATATTTTAGGATCATTAGGAACAATTTTACAACATACATTCCTGTGTAAAGTGTATTTCACCAAATGAAAGGTGTTATCAGTTTTAAGATCACCAGTATTTACTCACCACTAACATAAAAAATACTACAATTAAAGTAGGACATTATTATCCTTACTGAAAGAGCTATTTGAAATCCAAAGATTTACTTTAAATGCGCATTTTAATCTATGTAGGTTTTGTGCATACACAAAGGATTTTAATCTGTGTTAGTTTTGTGCATACACAAAAAGTATATATGCGTGGAATAAATTCAGCGTCTCAGCCTTCTTTTTAACCCAGAGCTGTCCGTGTCTGCATTCCCACGAGGTGTCATCTTCTGTGTGCTCAGGAGTATTGGTGATGTGGCATTCCTTACATGAGTACTGCACCGCTGTCTCTGGGACTTTCTTTCTTTTTTTTTTTTTGAGACAGAGTCTCCCTCTGTTGCCCGGGCTAGAGTGCCATGTTGTCTGCCTACCTCACAGCAACCTCAAACTCCTGGGCTCAAGCGATCCTCCTGCCTCAGCCTCCCGAGTAGCTGGGACTACAGGTGTGAGCCACCATGCCTGGCTAATTTTTCTTTTTTGCTGTTTTTAGTAGAGACGGGGTCTCACTCTTTGTCAGGCTGGTCTCGAACTCCTGACCTCAAGCAATCCTCCCGCCTCGGCCTCCCGGAGTTCTAGGATTACAGGTGTGAGCCACTGTGCCCAGCCTGTCCCTGGGACTTCCTTGCACACCCCTGGTACTCAGTCTGCAAGTTTGCTGCAGATAACGGCCAGGACTTATGTTCATTCCTTGGCTGGTGCTTAAATGACGGAAATTTAAGAATCTTGCCCCCCAGGAACAACCACCAGGTTTTCGCATCACAGCTGCTGCCTGGCTGACATTTCACACGAATATAGGATGCCTTCCGGTTCCCAGGATATTGAAGTGAAAAGAAAAACATGTGTAGGGATTGATGAAATAGAGCCCACGAGTGTGCACATTCATTCATTCTTTCAATAGATTAAAAAGTATGTATGTTTTAAAACTTATTTTTCACCCAGGTTATATAAGTGCACAGTTAAAACAATATTTTCTCATTACTAATTAAAAACGAAAACAAAACAGTAGTTCACTTTGTGGCTTTTCCTTCTTCCTAATTTTTTTTTTTTTTTTTTTTTTTGAGACAGAGTCTCACTCTCTTGCCTGGGGCGAGTGCTGTGGAGTCAGCCTAGCTCACAGCAACCTCAAACTCCTGGGCTCAAGCAATCCTACTGCCTCAGCCTCCCGAGTAGGTGGGACTACAGGCATGCGCCACCATGCCCGGCTAATTTTTTCTATATATATTTTTAGCTGTCCAATTAATTTCTTTCTATTTTTGGGAGAGACGGGGTCTCACTCTTGCTCAGGCTGGTCTCGAACTCCTGAGCTCAGGACGATCCGCCCGCCTCGGCCTCCCAGAGTGCTAGGATTACAGGTGTGAGCCACCGCGCCCGGTCCCTTCTTCCTAATTTTGAACTTCCCAGAGGCAACCACTTTCAACTGTGGACTATTTCTTTTTGGCATTTAATTCTATATCTTTAAATAACTAATTTATCCTACTACATCTTGATTTTTAAAATTTCAGACATCATCTATTGACTTCCTACCATGGAAGATGAGAATTTAGGTCTTTTTATTGCCCCTTCCTCAAAACACCCAATACCCTCTCAGTATAGCCATCGTTTTGGTTAGATTAATAATCAGGGTTTACATTTTTATGACCATGTATAGCTTTTTGCATCCGAAGATTGGTGTATGCAAAGATTAGTTTTCCTCCTGTCTAGCTTTTAGCTTTTGTTGTAATCGTTACCCTTATTGTTTGTTTGTTCATTCTTTTTCTTGGTACTTTTCATTAATTCATTATTCCTTAACTCTGCCAGTTGTCTTACTGCTTTTGAAAGTGTTCTGATATATTTGATATTTTATCAGTTTCAGCTTCTTGGAGCCTTTTTCTTTGCTTGTGTTGGCCTGGGGGTTTATGACTTAAAGAAATGTATCTGCTTGTTTATGACTTAAAGAAATGTATCATTATAAGAGGTATTTATGTACTATAAAATTCACCTGTTCTTAGCATACAATTCAATGAATTGTTAGTAAATTTACAGAGTTGTACGATCATCATCCTGATCCAGTCTTAGAACATTTTCATCGCCAAAAGAAGATCCCTTGTGCCTGTTTGCAGGGACTTGGGAAGGGCTTGCTGGTGTCAGGCTCGCGGCCTTGCTTCTGAAGTTCATGGGGAGCCAGCAGATAGGAGGGCAGGCCCTTGGTGGTCAGAGCCTGTGGGTCTCAGACAGGAAGCTTTCACGGTGGCGTGGCAGGTGGCCCATCTGTGCTGTGTGTGTGACCCTTATAGTCTCTGATCAGAGCCCGTGCTGGACTGAATTGTGCCCCACCCCCATTCATATGTTGAAGCCCTGACCCCTAGCACCTCACTAAGTGACTGTATTTGGAGATAAGGTCTTAAAAGAGGTGATTAATTAAAATGAGGTCATCAGGTTGGGCCCTATCCAATCTGACTGGTGTCATTATAAGAAGAGGAG
>RJWJ010016225.1:0-34784 GCA_004363605.1 Indri indri
GCCCCTTCACAGACGAACCACACAAGGTCAGAGAGATGGAGGGACCGCCCCGACTTCTCAGTTAGACAAAGGCAAAACCCAGAGCAAAACCTCCTCACCAAATCCTGCGGTGGGGGGGGACTTTGAAGGTTTACATCTGGCTAGACATTCAGTGACTGTTTTATAGACAGAGAAAAGGGGACTCCGTGAGGCCATCTAAGACCCCTCTGGCCAGTGAGAAGGCAATTCTGTTTCTTTAAAGAGAGATGTGGAATCATATCGTCGTTTGAGGGAGAAGCAGCGAAGCATCAGGTTCCGTGTAAAAGCAGGCAAAGGGAAGCTTGTTGGAGATCCCGCAGGCATCAGTAACCCACCCAACTGGCCTTGCCCGGAGACTCCAGGCTCTTCAGAAAGGCTGGTCCAGGGCTGGCGGCCGGGATGACTTTATCATTGAGAGGGCACTGCCACCTTGTGGTGCCAGCCAGGCACTGCGCCACCTTCCCTCCTGCCCGGGGAGTATTTACGGACAAGTCTCTGCTTTTTCTCTCCTTTCCTCTTGATTTACTTTACGTGACAGGGCGACAGGAATGATATTTACCTAGACGGGGAACATAAGAAGGGAGGCAGTTGTCGTGCGAAGGAGAGTGAGCTTGTATTTGAGCAAATTGAACCAGGAGTGCTCTGACAGGGAAAACAGAAATCCTGTCAAATTTGTAGCAGGGAGAAAGACATAAATAAATTAGGCCAACTTCCTTGCTGTTGAATTTATCTGTCTATGTAGAAAATTTGCAGAATCTCCTTTACCTTCAGCAGGGAGTATAGACACTCTGCAGTTCAGGCGACATCTAATCGATATTTACTGTTTTGCTAATCAATCAGGTGCAAGGCCTTTTCCCTCGGCAGGAAAATTGTCTCAGTGGAGGTCTTGGGGAGGGGCCCGTCCTGTACCTTGGAGACAACCTGCTACTTTATTGGTGACTTTAATTCAAGTCCATTTGGCAGTAGGCAGAGCCATGTTTCCCAGCAAGAAGACGACAGGGTATGGAAGATACTATTCTGCTGTGCTTATATTTCTTTGCTAAAGAACTTAAATAAATTCTAGAATCAATGAATCTTAGGATGGGAGAAGATCTTAGAAGACAAATTTAGTGCCTTTTAAATTGGGTTTCATACAACACTGGGCTTCTGAAGTGGCACTCGGTGTTCCATGGGGCGGGTGACACCAGCCGGGCCGTTGGCCCCCTCCACTGTCCTCTGTTTAGACAATGAGACTTGGTATAACATTGTATTAGTTTGCTAGAGCTGCTGTAACAAAATACCATAGATGGGGTGGCTTAACATACATTTATTTTTGCACACTTCCGGAGGCTGGAAGTCCAAGAGGAAGGTGCTGGCAGGGTTGGTATTTGGCGAGGGCTCTTGGTACAGACGGCCACCTTCTCACTGTGCGCTCACGTGGTCTTTCTTCGCCGTACCCGTGGGGTGGGGAGAGAGAGCTCACCCAGGCTCTGGCCCCTCATCTTGTAAGGACACTATCCTTGTGGGATCAGGGCTCCACCCTTATGACCTTATTTAACTTTATTTCCTGAGAGACTCCACCTCTAAATACAGCCACACTGGATGTTAGGGCTTCACCATATGAATTTCAAAGGACACAAACAGTCCATAACAAACATCTTGTTGGGAAAAGAGAATTTCGACAGTGTTTGAAAACCTTCTGCCCTATTGGAGCCTCCTGAGACTGAGAAGACGGGGGGACGGGTCAGAGAGAGTGCTCAACTCTTAAGGCCACGCTGCGAGGGGGCGGTCACACCACACTAGTGCACATACAGGGCCTTCCCCCTCTGTGGGTTTCATCGTAGGGAAAACTGTTCTTAGCAATAATGGCGGCGTTTAGGCTCCCAAGTCAAACCACAGAAATTTCTAAAAATCCAGAATGAGGCTAAAACGGGCTTCAGTGGGTGGACGACTCAATTGAAACAAGTTTGATTAAGCCAAGCACACGATACAGCTCAGAGTGCATGCTTAGCTCGTACAGAATGAGGGAAAAGTGTTTAGTTTTGAGGGAAGGACTTTTAGAGATTCTGAAGGAAACTTCTGGGCTGTCTTGATAACCTTATTATGATGCCTGATTCCACACGGTTGTGCCATAATTTCTAGTTATGATTTTCTAGCCTCTGTTAGCACCTATATTTTATTCACAAATGCCACGAAGAGACAAAGGGGGACGGGAATTTCCTGAGGTGCATGGAAAGGACCCTGGTCCTGTGTCGCCACTTCGAGCCCCGTGTCTGGCACGCAGCCGCGGTTCACTCAATAGTCAGATGTATCAGAGCTAAATGACAGAGACAGGGGCTCAGGGGTCAGTGGATGCTGCCTTAAAATGAGGAGGTGGTGGCTTGAGGTGGCATTTTCTCGTGCCTGGTGTTTGCCTGGTTCCGGATTTGCACCCGCCTCCTGGCGGCCTCTTCCGAGTCCATTCTGGAGGCCCATGTCTCAGCGGGTTCTCTCGGTGGAGCAGTGTGGGTGGAGGCCTGCAGGGGAAGGTTGGGTGGTCCCCCAGGCCTCCCATGAAGACGCTCTGAGCCTTCACGCTCTGTGGATGAGGCTCCGGCCTGGTCTCTGTTGCTTTCACTCTTCTCTCCTGACTTCTCGGGGCTCAGACTTCCCACCTTGTTCATGCTCCCTTTCTACAACGTGGCCTCGGATCTCTGGGGTGCAGGGAACTTGGAGAGAGCATAGTGGTGCCAGCGATGGATAGCGTGGGCCGCGGGACCCTGTTGGCATGCCTCCCCCACCCCAAAAAACCCTATTGTATCTGGCGGGGAGCAGGACATTGTGCCCACTAGTTGGCATTACAGGGACACATGAGTGGCTTTGATCCCCAGGACCGAGGGGGGTGTGTGGAGGGCGGATGGGGGAGGGGAGGCGGAGAGTGAGGGCGGAGGGAAGAGACTTTCACCAAGATCAGAGGAATGGTAGCAGCTGGGGAGGTAGAAGTAACTTCTTTCTTTACAGACGTTTTTCTTTTCTTTTCTTTTCTTTTTTTTTTTTTTTGAGACGGAGTCTTGTTCTGTTGCTGGGGCTAGAGTGCCATAGGGTCAGCCTGGCTCACAGCAACCTCAAACTCCTGGGCTCAAGTGATCCTCCTGCCTCAGCCTCCTGAGCAGCTGGGACTACAGGTGCGCACCACCATGCCCGGATAATTTTTTCTATTTTTAGTAGAGATGGGGTCTCACTCTTGCTCAGGCTGGTTGCAATCTCCTCAGCTCCAGTGATCCTCCTGCCTCAGCCTCCCAGAGTGCTAGGATTACAGGTGTGAGCCACCGCACAAGGCCAACATATGTTTTCTGACTGCAAAAGTGATACATGTTCACTGTAGAAAATTAGCAGAAGTCTGAGGGCTGTGAATCCACCCTGGAGGTGGGCAGAGCAAAGTGAGCCTTGGTTCTCTGGAGGCTGGGGTGTAACTTCTGTCAGGTCCCGGCTGCATGCCAGGGGTGGCCGGGCTTTGATTCACGCGAGCTCAGTGACCGTGCTGACGGCCCGCAGGGAGGTGGACCTGAGACAGGACTCAGCTGCTTCCGTTGTCCTCTTCCCCTGGAGGCAGCTGAGCTGCTACAAGGAAGGGCGTGGAGTTGCCACGGGGCTGGAGGGAAGGAGGGCAGACAGTGACTGTCCACAGGGGACCAAGATCCCCAAAGTGCCTGGGGACATGGGAAGAAAAGCCCGAAGCTGATGAGGCTCCGTAGCCCATTCTGTGAGTGGAATTTGGGGGTGTGGGCAGACTCGGGGCTTCCGAAGTGAGTCTCCTGAGCTGGGGCTTTGCTCATTTCCAGCTGGGCGCTGCTTCAGCCCTTCCCATCTCCTGGCAACCCAGGTCGGGTGGAGATGCCAGAGCCCACCCTCGCCTCCTCCAGGAAGCCCTGGGGAGGCAGGGCCTGAGCTTAAGGTGTCCCTGACCACAGCCTGGCCCACCTGCCTCCTCCCTGCCTCACCTCTGAGTGCAGGTGAGGACACTGATGTGTTTGGCCTTTCCTTCTTCACTGGGGCACCAGGGTGGCTCCTAGACGAGGCTGACACCAGACACTCTTGTCTTCTTTTCCTCCTCTCTGAGCTCGGAGGTCCCCTACCTTCCTTTCTCCCGGAGTTCCCTCATCCCCCTTAGGGAGCGAGTGTCTCCAATGGTGGAGTGAAGGGCGGATCCCGAATAAAAGACCTTTTAAGGATTGATGGGGCAAAGTCAGCATCTCTGGACCCTGGACCCCCTGGCTTTCATGGTCACCCACTCAGCCTGTGTGCGAGCCCAGCACTGGCTCAGGCACCAGGGTTTGCCTGCCCTTCCCCAACTCCAGGGCCTAAGGCAAGGGTCCTGTGGGTGTGGGAGTGAGGCTGAGTGGCATCTGGTCTCCACAGCACCTGGCACAGGGCGTGGTCTGGAAAATGGGGTGATGGAAAGGCTACCTCCCTTCCCCACTCCACCTGCCTTTACAAAACGACAGAACGGGCCCCTGCTTTGTGAGAACGTCTTGTGAGTTCTGCATATGTGGCCAGATTTTCTGCATCTGCAAAACTGAGAGGCAGGTCCTGGTCCACAGGGATCCCGGAGGCTGTTTACACTACACCCCCCACCCACAGCCCAGGGACTCGTCTCTTTCTCCCCTCAGATCCATGGGACTGGGCTTTCTCCCCTGGCCTCCACAGTGCCTGGGCCAGGCTCCTCCACTGCCAGGCTTCCTGTGTGGGCCTGGGCTTCCCTGCCAACCATCTCCACCTCCCTGTAGGGCCCAGGCCCCACCCAGGACCGTGGAGTGCTGACTCTGTGGGAGCTGCAGTTGTACATCCAGGGACCTGCATTAGCGTCACAACCCTGAAGTCCATGGGATCTGCGGGGGACACATGCACTACAGCTGACAGAAGAGCACGTGTCCTGGGCAAAGGGCAGAGCCACGCTGAGCTCTGCAAACTGCCACCACGGAGGAAAGCAGGCTGCTGGAGCCTCGTCTCCTGACATCCGGAGTTTTAAATAAAGTGTCCTGATTTTTAAATGTGGGCCACTAATCCCAAAATATTTTTAAGCAATGTGCAGGCCAAGTCCCACATACCCTGGGGCTGGCTTTGACTGGTGTGCGCTCATGGCTAACGCTCAGTGAGCACTTAACATGACAGGTAACTTTCCGGTCCTTTCTGTACGGTTGAGTCACCATTATTGTCATCTCACGCGACAAGTTGGGGAATGGAGGCACAGGCAGAGTGAGTCGCTGGCACCAGATCGTGATTTAGTAAGTGGTGTCTGAACGCTGGAAGCTGGGTTGAGTTCCCACAAGTAAACCTGGGGCTTTGACCCTTTCCTGTATGAGACTGAGTCCCTAAAGGGTATGGCCAAGACTTAGCTAATGGATGTTTTAATAAGTATTTTCTATGTGCTCGGTGAGTACGTGTTATCTCATTCGAGCCTCACAGCAACACCGTGAAGTCCGTATTAACATCCTTACATTACAGGTGAGAAAGTTAAGGGGGGACTTCGCTGAGGTCGCTCAGCCTCCATGCGGAGGGCTGGTTCCAAGGCTCCAGCTCCTCTCATGCAGCCTGGTGTCTCTGAGTCTTGTGTCCAGCTGAGGGCCAGGCCCAAAAGGGCCACTGGAGATGGTGATGAGTGTCTGGGGCTTGGCTTTGGAGGCTCCTGGGGCAGTCCCCTGCCTGGGGCTCCATCCAGGGCAGCAGGCTCACTTGGTTCGGTCCTGCTCGCTCCTCTGCGGTGAGAGGCACTGCCAGATTCCCCTGCAGACCGCCTCACTGCCCAGGGCATAGTTGATGGCGTTGATCGTGGGCACCGTTTTGGCAACGAGGGCAGGCACCTGTCGTGGCAGAAAAGTCCAGGAAAGAAGCTTTGAAGCCTCTGCTTGTCTCCCTGCTCCCAAGTGGTGACCCGAGTCCCCCTCCCCCTGCAGCTGCCAATCATTTGCTTCTGCAGCCTCTGAGCCATCCCTGACTAGTTGGTGCAAGCTGTGTGGCTTGAGGACCCCCATGGAAACACACTCCCATCCAGAGCCATATGCTCCCGTCTGGACACCAATCTCAGCTTCTGGTCACAGAGTGTTCATGTGCACCATCTGGCTGGCTGTCCCTGTCATTTCACATGAGGCTTAGGCAATGTCAAGCAGCAGCCTGGTGTGGCCCAGGAGGGTGAGGGAGACAGCCTAATTCTCTGTGCATTGTGAGTGTTCAAAGGAAGAAAGAGAGAGACCGACATGGAGGCTGGAAATCCAGAAAGAGAGATGAGGAGAGACAGAGAAACACAAAGACAGAGAGGGTTCTAGCTTTGGGTACTGGAGGTGTCGGTACCATCTGCAGTTTCGGGGAGATGGAAGTCACGTCTGCGACGGTTGCGTATAGATACAGGAGGGCGTAGGGGCCCCAGCCGAGCAGCAGCGTCCTGGTTGGCAGAGTGGTGTTCAACTGGGGAGAAATCAGCACAGGCGGCGTCAGCTTGCTCCAGGTGGCCTGCAGCCCCGTGCAGCCGGGGACAGGTTGGCATTCAGCAGGGCTGGGCAGCACGGACCAGGCTGCAGGAAGGGGCCGGGCCTGCAGAGGAGCTTGGGACCAGAGGAGCCTCTCTGCTGTTTAAGCCTGCGTGACCCTAAGCCTCTTATTTAAGCTTACTTGACCTCGGTTGCCTTGTCTGTAAACTCAGAAATGGCCAGGACGGCTTATTCTGAAGTAATGTTTCTCCTGGACAAATGCGCTTGCAGGTGTGATTTTTTATGTTGCGAGTGTCAGGCGGACCCAGGGAGTGGGCAACGCCCTGGGACCACCCAGGGCCACAAGGGGGTGCATGACTAGGTTTGGCTTCAGCCCTGCTGTGGTTACCAGGTGTCTGGCTTTTGGGGGGTCGCTTAGCTAACTAACTCCTCTTAGCCTCAATTTGCTAGTCTGTGACACAGAGTAATAAAACCTCCTTCCTCAGAGAGTGGTTGCAAAGATGAAACGACAGTGCACATAAAGGAATGTTAATATCTGATTTTGTTCTAATCTTTGCTGCTTGTCATGACTCATTTGCCAGAGGATGTCCAGGTGACAAAGTTAAAAGAAAGTTGTGGTTGGGAAATATTAATGTAGAAATTAAAAAATGGCCAAGATGGTTTATCTCGAAGTATTGTTTTTCTTGGACAAATGTGCTTGCAGGTGTGATTTTTTTGTGTTGTGGGTAACCGTCTGAGACTGTGATTAAATTAAACATCTCAAGGTAATTTAAAAGTAACATTTAAAAAGCCTGCAGTTTTGTGCCAAACCGCAAAGCCCTGGGAAGAATGAAGCGTAACAGCACAAAAGGTGCCTGGCAGGGAGCCCTCGCTCTCGGGGTTGCAGGGTCTGGGTAAACCTGAGCAGTCCTGACCCTGGCTCCCCAAACCCTGGTGATCCAAGCAAGGGGAAGGCGGTTTCCAGGCCTAACATCCAGTGCTGTACACAGGCTGGACTTTTCTCCTGATCACTAAAAACACAGAAAACCCCTGGTTGCTGTCTGTCACAGTGTTCATGTTCCCTGATGTCCCTGAGAGGGACCGAGAAATCTCTGCCGCTCTGGGAGGTGGGACCGTACCTGCAGACGGCCACTCTTCCTGAGTTTCTGCTCCATGAGCCGGTAGGACGTGAGTGTGATGAAGAGGGGCATGAGGAAGTTGAAGAAGGCCATGGCGAAGAGGAAACTGGTGAAGTTTCTGTGGCAGGGGGGTTAGAAAAATGAGGTCAGCTCTCGGGGTGCTCAGCTGCCCCCATAGGCCCACCGGCCTGCTCTAGGTGGTCATGTGTGGGGAACCACCCCCATCAGACAAGCGCTCAGAGTATGTTCCCTCCTGGGTCTTGGGTGAACTCCTTTTAGGAGCCAGGGAGCTACGAGGTCCTCCTAGAACTGCCTCTGGGAGCCCACGGGGCTGAGAGAAGGAAGAGGCCTCCTTCAGGTTCAAGTGCTCAGCCCTGCTCTCCGGTTTGCCCCTCAAGCACGAACAATGGGACGCTTTAGTTTAGGACACGTGTTCACCCAGTGGTGGGGATGTCAGTGGATCGAGAGGAAGGAACTTTCAAGGAGTGTTCTAGGCACAGGGATTTGGAAGGAGCCTGCGGACAACAAGGAGATTGGATACCATGTCGCTGGAGGAGGGACCACAGAAGAGTCTGGGTTCCCAGGAAGTGGTCACAGGGAGGAGAGAGGACTGGCCTGGAACAGGTGAGAGTCACAGGGAGGCAGATTCCCATTTTGTGAAGGGAAGACCCTGTCACCTTGGAGCTGTCCACTGAAGAAACGTGGTAGGAAGGGCTGCCAGAGGGACTGGGTGGACCCTGGCTGGGGACTGCACTGTAGGGACACTTGATCCAGAACAGGGAACTCAAGTGGGCTTCACATGGGAGGCCTGCCATGAGGACAGATGCTTCAGGAGTAAACATCTTGGGTAAAGCAGGTAAATGCAACATGGAAGCAAGGGGGGCTGGAGCCCATGTGACCACTCCTCAACGAAGCCCCCAGGAGGTCTCCCTGAGCCCTGGTCTTCCCAGAGCCACCTGGATGGGGCAGTACCAGAACACCAGCCCCCATGGGGGTGGGAGCTTCCTGCCTAGACTCCTGTCTTTCCAGGGATCGGCTCCTGGCAGATGTTCAGGGAATTCCTAGAGTCGATTTCCATGCCAGGGAGCCCCTGCCTATGCAAAGACCTTAATGTTCTTTGAATCTATTATGCTGCAGGCCTGGATCCCTCTAGGAATGGATGAGGTCAGAGCTGGGACAGGTGACTGTGCTGAGGATGGCAAAGGAATGGTGGGGCTCCGTGACTGTCGTAACCAACACAAGCCAAGGCTCACCATATGATGGCCATTCTTGGGCTCAACTCTGGGCCCTAATTTGCATAAAATTCCCATCACTGGGCCAGTCTTCAGAACAGGCTTTTCCCAGTCCCACTGTCAACCTGCTGGTGGGTATCATGGCCACGGCGTTGAGATTGGCAAATGGTGACATTTCCCCGTTTGGATTTTCAGCTGGGGCATCCTTTCTACAGGGGCTCAAAGCCAAGATTCCCGTGGAAGGGAGCCAAAAGTGGCTCCTCCCACCTCACCTGTCCCCTCTGGAGTAGTCCAGGGTGCAGCATGTCCCCAGTGGCTCGTAGTCATAGTGGCCCCAACCCAGGAGGGGCAGGGCTGCCCAGAAGGCAGAAGACAGCCACACAAACAGCACCAGAGCGATGGCCGTGTTCCATGCCAGTTGGCTGCCTGCATGGGACAGAGGTGGAAGAGCAGGTTGTGACAAGGAGGTCGCTTGGCAGAGTGAAAAGGAATGGACTTTATGGTCGGGAAGAGTGTCCCTAAGTCCCAGCTCTATGCTTAATGGCTCGGGGCCTCAGTTTTCCCTCCCACAATGGTAATGATAATCTCTGCCTTAGAGTATTGTTATGAAGAATACAGGAGATAATGGAAGGTGAAGGTCTCTGAGTAGACACTGTATCACCTTCTTCAGAGGACGGAGAGCAGGAGGGGGTGGCAAAGAGGCAGATGTGTTTCCCAGAGACAAGGTTAGGGAAGGGGCATGGGCAGGGGTGCAGGTGAGAGTGGGAGGGGAGGGAGGTGGAAGTCTGGACTTTCCACCATCCTTGGCTCCCGCTCTGAAGTGGGCCACTGTCTCCGCTTCCAGGAGACCCTGTGAGAACCCTTGACTTGGGCTTGGGGCCCCACCTCAGTGCCAGTGGCAGAGTCTGAGTCCCAGCAGCCTCTTTTGGTGTGATCCAGCCCCACTGGGCTGACCTCCTCCCTCCCCTCCCCCATACCCCCTTCCTGCTGGAGTGGCATTCAGCCCTTCCCATGCAGTCGTCCCCCCTGGACCTGGCTTCAGGATGCCTTTCCCAGGTGCCCTCCTCTGTCTGGGGTTTATTTGTCACACTCCTTTGTAGACCAGACCCCAGGGCAGAGGGCAGGACTCCTGGTGGGGTTTGATCAGGAGAGAAGAACATGTCTACAATCTCCTAGATCTGACATTTTGCTTCTACCAATATGGCCCCAGATAGAGTTTGCTTGGATGCGATCCCCTGATATGAAATGAATGTTTGTGTCCCCCCAGATTTATATGTTGAAACCCTAATTCCCAATGTGATGGCATTTGGAGGTGGAGCCTTTGGGAGGTCATGAGGGTGGGGCAATCATGATGAGATTAGTGCCCTTATGGGAAGGGGCACAAGAGCGATAATCTCTCTCCCTCCAAGTGAGGACACAGTAAGAAGGCAGCCATCTACAAACCCAGAACCAAGCCCTCACCAGAACCTGACCATGCTGGCCCTTCAGTTTGGACTTCCCAAGCTCCAGAACTGTGAGAAATAAATTTCTGGTGTTGCCCCCCCAGTCTATGATATTGTGTTACAATGGCTGAGGTAGACTAAGAAACTCCCAATCCCAACTGTGGACACAACAATTAATAACCACCTGGATCCATGTGTTGCATCAGTCTTTTGGCTTTAGAAAGAGATGACCAAGGTGACAAGCCCATGGCCACCCAGTGATGGAATAGGTGAGCTCAGACCACCTCCTCCCACCTCGCGTCTTCAAAGTGCTCTGCTGTGCTCTCCAGCACAGGAAGGGCTTTGATCTGAGGCCCCAGCACGGGGGTGAACTGTTCTGTACTGTGGCAGAGAAGCCTGTTGCCGTCTGAGGTGTGGGGTGTGTGTGTGTGTGTGTGTGTGTGTGTGTGTGTGTGTGTGTGTGTGTGAGATGGTCTGAGGGAGCTTTGTGGGCAAGCGCTGGGACAGGAGTAGTGGGAGAGGCAATCCAAGGCCAGGTGGGCAGGAGGGGCTGTCCTATCCTCACTAGAAATGAAAAAAACAAAGGCGGCTTTTTTGGCCTGGAGAGAGGCATGTGATGGGAGAGACCTGCAAGGGTCATGGCTTTGCTGAGGGAAGGGGTGCGCATGTGACCGTGGCCAGGCCACGGTCACATGCGCACCTGTGGATTCCAAAGGGGCCATGCCCAGGGCGGGAGGCTGTGCTGGCCATGGACCCTGCAGTAGCCTCCGTGCTGGGCAAATCCATAGCTCAGGACTTGGAAGTGTCTGGTCCATGCCCAATTACAGCTCTGCCCTCACTAGCTGTGTGACCCTGGGCAAGCTCCTTTACTTCTCTGTGCCTCTGCATCCTAGGCTGCAAGCTGGGGATTTGCTGTGAGACTTAGCTGAGCCATGACTCCCTGAAGCATGTTACACACCCCTGGTGGAGTGCGGGACCCTAGACAATCTCTGGATGAACTTGTTTTTATTTCGATGTGTACTAAAATGATAAGAACATTAAACCTGTGATGTCACAGATATCGTTTAGAATGAAATTAAAGCAGGTGTTTAAATTTTTGCAAGTAAGTCCTTTTTAACAAAAAAATATCGAGTGAAAACAGAGCAGGTGGTACACTGATACGGCCAGTTATGGGGATGGTATTTGGCACTGCAGCCTGGGAACTGTAGACCTGGACCAACCTTCGTGAATCCCCAGCAGAGGCCCCGCGGAAGTGTGAGGAGCCAGGGCGCATGCCCAGCTGCACACACATTCACACGGCCTTTCTGCCCCCAGAAGTGCCCGTCTGCAAGGGCATTTTCTGTATCCGTGACCTCATTTGATTTTCAAAATAAAACTGAGGTGGGTTATTAAAATCATCTCACAAAGGAAAAGACTAAGAGAGGATTCCTGACTTGCCCGACTGTCTCAACTGCAAGAGGCAGTCTCCATAGGTCTCCTGCACACTCAGGCACCCGTGCTCCCCTGCACTGGGACACTCGGAGCAGCCCTTGTTCCTACCACCCCCGCCCGCCCCTATCCTTCCCAAGTGCCCCCTGGGGAGCCCAGAGACATACGGGTGCAGTAGTGGTGATAGCGCCCCCAGGCGATGGCTGCGCTGCCGCAGATGCTGGCCAACGCCGTCACGAAGCCCTGGAAGCCGTGAGCCTGGCAGCCATCTGAGCCGTAGGGCCAGCGCCTGTGGGAGACACTGGGCACCAGTGACCCCTTCCCTCTGTCCGTCCCGCCTCCCTGCCCAGCACAGCCTGGCGGATGTGTTCCTGAACGTCGTCCCCACACCTCCAGGGAGGGCCTTATTTTCTGTGTTTTTCCTATGAGGAAACTGAGGCCTGAGAGCTTAAGTCACTGGGCGAAGGCGTGGAGCCCAAGCACCCTCTGCGGGTTTAGCGACTCTGACGGCACCAGGGCTGGGGAGAGGGTCTCTGAGTGACCGGACGCCTCCGTCGCAGGAGAGCTCACGCCTTCGTTCTCTAGGTGGGGAAACTGAAGCTCAAAGAGGAAAAGGTACTAACGCCAAGCCGCACAGCAGGGGAAGGCGCCTGCGGGGGGCAGAACCCGGGTTCCCCAGCCGTCAGCCCCACGGGCCAAGTAAAGGTCGAAGCTTCAGTTCATTGCGGGCGGAGGAATCCTCGCCAACCCAGACCCCCAGGCTGGCCAGCCCTGAGCACTCACACCCGGGGGGCTCCAGCCTCCATACGCAGTGTCCCAAACCAGAACGGAATGTTCAGTCTGCTTAAGAAAACAATCTTACAAACATTCCCAGGCCGAGCTAGAAGACCCTGGTTTGCACACCAGTCCAAATCCTGTCTGCTTTCACAAACACTTACTCAGGGCACCTTGCCAAGCATTGCTTTAAGTTATTTACAAATAATAAAAGTCGATACTTCTACCCAACCTATGCGTGAGGCAATAATATCCAATTTGCGAAAGAAGCCCAGAACTAGACGAAGCCATGTCTCAAATCCAGGCCTTCTGGTTACAGCCTGCCCTCTCTTTGTCTCCCAGAAACTGGCCACGGTTCTTCAGGGATAATCTGGAATTCGGATTTAGCCAGTTCAGCCTGTCCCCTCTGCCCTTGCTCACTCTTCTATAAGTTGGAAGAATCCCCAGGCCTGGCTGCCCGGTGCCCAGAGGTGAGGCCCCAGGCAGGGCCCTGGAGCCTGTGGACTGGGAAAGGGGCTGGTACCGGAGGAGGCTGGACGTGGCTGCGACGAGGGCGTTCAGGCTGATCCCGCTGTCCGCAAGAGCCAAGCTCAGCACCAGCAGGTGGCTGGGAGTGCGCAGCTCCGGGGTCTTGCAGAAAGAGAAGATGGTCAGGCCATTGAGGCTGAGACCGGAGAGAGCTGAAAGGAAGGGTGGGGCTGGCATTGGGGCCGCTGAGGCCCAGCTGGGGTCAGAACAGGACCCGTGAGGCGAGTGGAGCCTCAGCACCCTCCCAGACCAACAAGGAGGGCGATCCACACAGGTAGCACGTTCGTGCTGTTAACAGTCACCACCAGGGACACCTGCCAAGCACTTGTCACACACCGGGCACCATGACATGGCTTCATCTCATTCATTCTTCACTCGGATACTTTCTTCCATTTACAGCCGGGAGCCTGAGTCTCAGAGATGCTAGCTAACTCGCCTAAGTACACAGCTAGTAAGCGGTGGAGTTGGAACTCGAACTCAGGTCTTTTGGATTCCAAAATGCCTCCTCCAAGGGCTGTGGAGCAATGTCAGGGAGACCCTCAGAGAGGAGGAACTGACATTAGAGCGGGGAGCTGCCTGGGATGCCAGGCAGAGAGGTGAACTTGAGGGGAGAGTTCTTGGGAGGCAGAGAGACCCGTCCTTGAACTTCAGCTCGGTCGCTCACTCGCTGCCCTTTAAGCTCTCTGAGCCTCGGCTTCCCCAGACCAAGGTGAGGGACAGGAAGGAATCCTGCCTTCAAAACCATAAGCATTTACCTGGAGGACAGTGCATGGAAGGGCATTCCAGAAAAAGGGAATAGCATGTGCAAATATATAAAGTGTATTTTTAAAATTTTATGGCATGTTTGAGGACCTGGAGGGGTTCTAGATTGTAGGGCTCTCGGAAAAGGGAGAAATGGGCTGGAATCACCAGACAATTGTGTCCAGGGCCTAGAGGACCAGGCTAGTGGCTATCATTCCGTCTCCACCCTCAGTTTCTTAGGAGAAAATGTGCTGATTACTGCCCTGATCTGCTTTGAACAAGGGCTGCGTTCCCCATCAGTCCGGCTTGGGCCGGCTCTGCTCCAGGATCGACACTGCCTCCAGCTCCAGCCACAGCGAGCACCTTAGGGACTCCAGGTGGGGGGGCCCCTCAAGGACCCAAGTATGCCGAGAGGGGAAATGTTAGGGTCACGATGGAAGTAGTGGTGGGGCTGGAGAGGATGGGAGTGAATCAACTTAAATGCCCCTGGTGTCTGTCTAGGCTAGCACTTTGTACCCACTTTCCCACTCACGACCACCCATGTGGAATGTGAAGGCACTGAAGGTAGAGAGCAAATGGGACTTGGTTACAAGCACACGAGAGCAGGTGGCAGAGCTGACTGTCTCCAGAGCCTTTTGGGGGCCTGATCTTACACGGGATTCTTATCAGGACTTCCAGGGAGTGGATTAAATTTTCTCCCAGCCAGAAGGATATAAAAAATCTCAAAGCCTGCTTCTTGGTCATCTCCTGGGCAGATGTCCCCCTCTCAAAGTCCCTCCCTCCCTGACCTTGCCGGGCTTCTATGTCTTGGCTTCCAGCTGGTGTACAGCGGTCAGAAGACCCTCTGGGTCCAGGGACCGAGGCGTAAGCAACCAAGAGGGCCTGATACCCTGCTGGGTTTGGGGACCTCTCCTTGCCAGCTGCACAGCGGCGGCTTGGGTCCTGAGAACCCACTGGGCCCCTGCTGCACCCCAGGTCCTGCCTGGCTCACCTTCCACCAGCAGCACGGTCCCCACAGCCAGCACCTCGAGCTCCCTGAAGCCGGCGGGCAGGGTGCCGGGCTCTGCCATCCTCACTGTCCCTCCCCGCCGTGGCCCAGCTGTCTCTGGCTTCCCACAGCCAGGCCCCTCCCTTTTAAAGGGCCATCCCTCGTGAGGGCACATGCAGGTTATTATGCTAGACATTGGGCTCCTTCTTGCTGCCTCCCCCATCTAACTGATCCTCTTGGCCCCAGCAGAAGGAACCCCTTCACCAGTTGGACAGGGCAGCCTTTGTGAAGCCAGAATGGAGCTGTCTCATTCATTCCAGCCCCACTGCGCAGGATTAAGGTTGGGGAATCCAAATGGTGTGTGGCTGAGAGCCAAATTGGAAGAGAGTTGCGTAACCAAGGGAGGGGAGCCAAAGGAAGGATTTGAGCTGCAGCTGTTCCTGAGAATTGGAGAGGGGCCAGGCCCTTTCATGTTTGTGGCACTGACAAGCTGAGCGCCTGTGTGCATGTGTGTGTGTGCCCAGGGGCTCACAGGCGTGAGCTCACAAGCACTGGGGAAAGGATGAGGTTTGGGGAGTCACCTGCTGTCAGAGAAGGAACCCCAACTGGGACTAGAGCCTGGGGTTCTGGATCTGAATCTGCCACTAACTAGCTAGGTGCCCTGGATTGGGACCGTTGGGCTCTTCCCAGGTTCCCCGTTTGCAATGTTAAGTGTCTTTTGCCATAGCCTATGTAAGTCCCTGTTAGAAGAATGCATTGTGGATATAGACCTCAGGATGCATTTCCTGTCTCCCACAGAGCACTCCAGCCAGACAAGCACAGAAAGTCTCCAGGACACTGGCTTGGAATAGAGAGCTGCTCTCTTTGGTAAGTGGCTCCAGGCCCCAGGCTAAGAGCTTTGGATTCTCCAAACGATTTCTTGGAACATTGGTGTATTATGTACTGTTGTGTTCTGGCTTCAGGTAAAATACGAATCATGAAACACTGATCTAGTGCAACTTAACTCATTATCACATGAAGAAGCCAAGCCCCAGAGCACTATTGGCAATACAGCTAATGTTTATTGAGGCCAGACACTGTGCTAAAGAATCTTCTAACAAGTCTACAAACGACCCCATGAATTAGATATCATTATCCATTTCGGATGAGAAAACTGAGGCTAAGAGCGGTTAAGAACCAGCCTGAGGTCACGCAGTGATTCATGGATGGAGCTAGAACCAAAGCCCAATCACCCCCGGGCTCAGGCACTTGTCATTGGCATCTTCTGATTCGCTCTGGTGGAGCAACTCATTCTGTTTTCTGCCTCTCCTAGTTTCTATCTTAGGTTGTCGGTTAATACACATGTCAGTCCTTTTTCCATGCCTGCAAGATCACCAAAGACAGGAAGCAGGACACAGCCAGGAACAGAGGGTAGAGTTCAGCTAGGTGAGGACAGAAGGAGGAAGAGGCAGAGATGAGGGAACAGACACGCTGGTCGCTGGGTTTGGGGAGGAGGAACAGGTGGGAAGCATTGGGAAAATCCTATTGGCTGGATTGGAAGAGAGTAAGGGATGAAAACCAACAGCTCCTGGAAGCCAGTGTTGTTAGAACAGACCTGGCACAGAGCTGAGCATTTTAGGTGTGCACTGGGGCCTGGGTATCTCCCTAGGTCATACCTCGCTGGTCTAGACCTGCCCAGGCCATGGGCATGAGCGACTGGGGGCATGAAGATCTCAACAGATCTCAACCCCCAGTACCAATTTCCAAAGGCCTTTATTAGAAGCCAGGGTTCTGTCTCCATCTTCCTTGAGCCCAGGCACCCCAGTGGGGTCTGCGTTGTCCACAGCCTGGTTGGCATGGGGTGCTTTGGCTATGGAAGGTGGTCCCTCACTCCCTCCCCCTCAGGACTGGGTGATTCAGAAAGCAATAAGCCGCTGAGTGCTGTGGCTGGGACTCCCCCTCTAATCCCCAGCCTGTCCGTGTTTATCCCACGGCCTCAGGGGCGGGTGTCGGGGGCCGATGAGCAAGTGGGCTGCTGCTGGGCTTGCTGGGCTGGCAGGACGGAGCAGTCCAGGGACAGGCCCCTGCTGGGACCGGAAAGGAGCCAGGAGTCATGAGGCTGGCAGTGGGCATGCTCTGGCTCTTGGCCCTTGGGTGGCCCCCCCAGGCCCGGGGCTCCTGCCCATCTCTGTGCAGCTGCAGCCTCCATATTCTAGGCGACGGCAGCAAGGCCAGGTACGGCGCCGGGTGTGCGGGGTGGGTGGCTCGGTCCCCTTCGCGTTTCCAGCTAGGCTGGGTTGGAAGGGGTTGGAGGCAGGGCCCTCAGACTGAGGCTGGGTGAGATCCCAGGTTCCTACGGGGGTGGTCTGCACTGCATTCTCTTCCAGCAAGCAAGGGAATGGCTCTGTCCAAGACGTAGCAGGTACCTTTACACATGGGGCGGGGGTGGGGCACAGGTATGCCAGTTCCAGGAAGTCCTTCCTGAGTCCTCTTCCAGGCTCCCATTTGAGAGGCGCCCTCCCTAGAGACCTCTTTCTTTTCCTCTCCTTGCTTCCTGCCGTTCCACCTTCCTGTCTGTAATTCCCCAGCCCCTCTTCCCCAGGCCTCTTCCATTCTCCTTGCTGGCCTCCCAGGGATACCCAGTCGCACCGCAGGTGTTTCCTACCATCCCATCATGGTGGGACCACCTGCCTCCTCTCGCTCCTCCCCTGTGGGTCTACTCTGGCCACCCTGGGAGCCTCAGCCTTGACCCCTTTCCACGGGGGGCTCTGAAAGGCCGGGAGTGCCCACCCGTGGCAAGTGTGCCCTCTCCACCCAGCCTCCTCCTGACTTCCGCCCAGCCTCCGTCTCCTCCCTCAGGACACCTCCACGCTCTCCTCCTCCCTTTCCATGGGCCATCCAAGGCCACTGTGCTGTGTGGACCCTTGCTCTTCCTCTATGGTGCATTTTCTTCTTCTCTTCAGCAGTCTTTAAAACATCTTTTCTCCGACTTCTTCAGCTTATCCATTGATGACCTCTGCATTTCCTAACTTGCTCAGAGATTTTGTCCCCTGGCTAGTGGCCTTTCCTCTCATCTTTCCAACCTTCTGGAATTTCATCCTTTCTTTCTCCCTTGCCTTAGATAACTAGTGGGAGCCGCTGATGGTCTCTGATCAAGGGAACAATGTTACCAGAGCTACCCTTCCGGGTCTGGGCAATGGGTGTCGAGTTGATTGGGTGATTAGGGGACCAGAGGATGCAGAGGGACCACCAGGAAAGGACACCCTGTGTGGTCTGAGGAAGGGGGAGAGCTCCATTTGGGCCAAGCGTCTGAGGCTCCAACCTATATGGAGGGCAAGGATCCTCTTCCCAGGGGAAGCCAGGCTGAGCACTGAGCAGGCTGGGAAATAGCCCACGGCCAAGGGAAGTGTGACCAGAGTGACTAAGAGCCTTCTCCATGACCCACAGAGAGCACAGGGCTCAAAGTCACCCAGCATCACCGATGGAACTGGTCCTGCAACCCAGGCATTCTGGGTTCCATTTCTAGAACTCTTCCCATCTGTCGTGTTGCTGTGAGTGGGGAACAGGGGAGAGTTCCAGGCAGCAGAGTCAGTCTCAGGATGGAAGATGAAATTCCAAGGGCAGTTTCAAAGGCCTCTCACAGTCAGTGGCCATTTCCTCCTCTGAAGTCAGAGCTTTTACAACTGGTTCTGCCTGCCCGACCGTCCCACGGCTGATGTGCACCAGCCCATCTGCACGGAGCGTCCTGCGAGGGAAACGAAGCCATGAAAGACTGCAAGGGGCCTGAGGTCCCAGTTGCCAGGGCTGTAGATTGTGTAGTTAAACCAAGGCTTCCTTTTGCATCTCAGATGCCTTCCTCAGACCCTAACCAGGGCCTCTCAAGGAGTCCAGCCTTTACATATGAGCAGCCTGGGCAGCCTGCCCACCTCCACATTCCTGAGTTGTGAACAGAGTGTGTGTACCTGTGGGAGAGCCCAGGCTGGGTACCTGGAGAGATATGTCCCTATCCTCTTTGTGCCCAGTTTGCCCAGTAGGAGGAGTTGTGCTATAGGCTTGCATTGGGCTATTCTTTTTCTTTTTTCTTTTTTAGAGGCAGGGTCTCATTCTGTCACCGTGGCTGGAGTGCAGTGGCACAATTATAGCTCACTGCAGCCTCAAACTCCTGGGCTCAAGCCATCCTCCTGCCTCAGTCTCTCAAGTAGCTGGGACTACAGGCATGTGCCACCATACCCAGCTAATTTAAAAAATATATACTTTTAGAGGCGGGTTCTCACTATGTTGCACAAGCTGGTCTCAAACTCCTGGCCTCAAGTGATCCTCCCTCCTCAGCCTCCCTAGTAGCTGGGATTACAGGCTTGAGCCACCACACCCAGCACGGTGGGTTCTTATTGGTTTCCTTTAATACCTCTCTTGACCGTATTCTCTCCCATCCAAGATGTGTTTTCCCATCAACTCCCTTATTCCCACCTACATCCACACCTTCCTCCCTGCAATACCCGAATTGCATTATTAGCCAAAAACATCATTGCCTTAAGTGCTCTTCCTGAGCTAGGTTATAAACTGTACAGGGACAGGGGCTGCGGGTCTGATTCTTTTCTGAATCTCCCATCACTTAGTAGGAATTCCATGTATATGTGAGCAACACGAGTGGGTGGGAATGTCTGTGCCATTTGTGGGCACCATTTACAAGGAAAAACGAGCCAGCCGAGCCGCCTCTAAGTAGAGTGTGAGTGAAGAAGACAGATGCCTGTGGGGTGTGTGACACCAGGAAGGCCTAATGTGAGCAGTATGTCGTGTTATCCCAAGAGAACTACCTCCCTTAGCAAAACAAAACGAGACCACCCCGTCCCCTCCAGAGTGAGCAGAAGAGCCCCCACTCCAGATGAAACTGGGACTGCACAAGGGCTTGTCCTCGAAGCCCAGCCTACAAGTGTTACCTTCCTGGGAATTGTTCCCTTTCCATCGTACCTTGTAGGAGTGTGCGGCTGACATTGGTCCCATAAAACGCAGCGCTGCAGTGTGGGTTCTTTAAGGGCAGGGACTGCTTCCTGTTACCTCGCTGTCCTTTGCTTTAGTCTCAGAGTTAATAGAACAAAGTTTCAGAAGTCATGCTTTGGGCAGAAGGAGCTGATACGACTGACCCAATCTGCTTGCAGGGCTGAGATGCAGAATTTACAACAGTGATCAGCAGCCCTGGGCTCGTTCGGGGTGTCAGGCAGCATGCTGGGCTCGTACATACATTATCTCATTTAAATCCCACAATCACTCAGTGAGGTGGGGTCTTTTATGATGGCAAAACTGAGGAAAAGAGTGGTTACTTAATGTACTCAAGGACACACAGCCAGCAAAGAGCCCAGATGCGGACCCAGTTGTGTGGCCGCCAAGTCCCAACTTTCATGCACCTTGGTCATCTCATGGACCCCCAGAGTCAGGAGAGACCTGGGGTGCTTCCATTTTTGATGCCTCTGGTATATTTTTTAAAATATGATGAAAAGCCAAAACAGTTACAAAAATTGAGGTGTAATATTACAAACACTTGTAACACATATACAATGTAACCCTGCACGAGGCGATCACAGGATTTATTACTACTGCTCATTCTCGGTGCACTGCAGGTGCTGGGGGCTGTCATGGGCCCTAACAGTGGGACAGCAAGTGTGAGGCCTTGCAGGCCAGCGAAGACCAGATGGCCCTCCCGGGACCCTTGTGAAAGGCTCTGAAAGCAAGACCCCCGCTCCCAAAGGGAAAAAGCGAGGCTGCTTGTTCCGGGCCCCTCCCCAGAGCTCCCCAGGGCTTGGGCCCCATGTTGGTGTTGGTGTCCTCTGGTAACAGGCAGACCCAGAGGCCTCGTGAAGGGAGGTAGCGGTGGGCGATCCCCGCCCGCAGACCCCCGCTCAAATATCCCCCATTTCTGTGACCAGGACGGTGGTGTGCAACGACCCCGACATGACCCTGCCCCCAGCGTCCATCCCTCCGGACACCTCCAGACTGCGCCTGGAGCGGACGGCCATACGCAAGGTGCCCGGCGAGGCCTTCAGGCCCCTGGGCCGCCTGGAGCAGCTGTGGCTGCCTTACAACGCCCTGGGCGAGCTCAGCGCTCTCATGCTGCGGGGCCTGCGCCGCCTGCGGGAGCTGCGGCTGCCGGGGAACCGCCTGGTCACCTTCCCCTGGGCGGCGCTCAGGGACGCCCCGCAGCTGCGGCTGCTGGACCTGCAGGCCAACCGCCTCTCTGCCGTGCCGCCCGAGGCCGCGCGCTTCCTGGGCAACCTCACCTTCCTCGACCTCTCCAGCAACCAGCTGCTGAGGCTCCCGCAGGAGCTGCTGGGCACCTGGGCTCCCCTGAAGACGGGCCTCTTCGTCCCCGGCCACCACACCAGACTGGTCCTAGGTAAGAGGCGGCATCCTTCGCATGGGGTCTTAGGCAAGTTACCAAGCCCCTCTGCGTTTCCATTCTTCACCTAGAAAAGTGACATCAGACCTGCTTTCCGGGCCTGTGTGAAAACCGAGTGAGATCCACGAGAGTAGCAGGTTTAGGAGCTCAAGCCCCAAGCCAGACTGTGGCAGTTCAAATCCCAGCGTGACAGGAGAGGTCTTCTGGGTCACACAACTGGGTCACACAGGAGAAGGTCCTCTGAGACTCAATTTCCCAGCTCAGAGTTGAATGGGTTGGCACATACGCCAGCTGGCGCTGTATTTCGCGGATTCTTTCCTGTTCATAACAAACCAATGGCTTACCAGGTGAACCAGATCCCTCTCTCCTGCCCAAGGCACCTGCCTG
Source organism: Indri indri (assembly GCA_004363605.1). NCBI lineage: Eukaryota > Metazoa > Chordata > Mammalia > Primates > Indriidae > Indri > Indri indri. The sequence goes on from RJWJ010016225.1 coordinate 21,470, forward strand.
GCCCTGAGGATCACAGATGGAGGTGTAACTCACTCTGGATAATTAATTTGAATTATACAACTCATCCATGAATATATGTAAACATTTAAAACATCGCAGAAAATGCTGAAGACCTCTTGTCCTCTCTTCCTATTCCAGCCCCTTCCCAAAGGTAGATACTATTATAGTTGTTTGCAAATCTTTTAAGATGTATTTACATATGCATACATATATACGCACATACATACGCACACAGAAAAGTTATGTGTGTTTTATGTAAAATTTTGTCATATTATATGCATTAATCAGTAACTTTTTGACCCAACAATATATCTTGAAGATCTTTCTAAATTACTACAAATGGATCAAGTTCATTTGCTTAAACTACTGTATAATATTCCATAGTATACTTTGTTTATAGGATAAACATATATACCGTAGTTTATCTAGCCATTCCCCCTGTAGTGGACTTGTGGATTGTTTCCATTATTTCATTAAAACCTACAATGCCACAGAGAACATTCTTGGCAATGCATCCTGGTGCACACGTACAAATGTTTCTCCAGGATAGGAGCGGAGAAGTGGAATTGTGAGGTCACAGAGTGTACATATTAGACATTTAAAAATCAATCCAATAGTCTCTAAGGGGGGGGGGCAATTCTCACTCCACCAGGTAGATGTGTAAGACCACTCATTCATGTTTTCACCCAGCAAGTATTTTTGAGTGTGTTCCAATTCTGGGTGCTGGGGAAACAGCAGAGAATAAAATGAAAATCTATTCACTCACGGAGCTAACAATTAAAATGGTCAAAATGTTTAACTTTTGCAATCTGACAGTTGAAAATTTCACTGTCCTATAACTTTGCTTTTTGCCTTGATTCTCTTCAACCCTGTTGTGAAAAAGTGACAGCCAGATAGCTCGCCACCAGAGCTGGGCATTGATGAGTCTTGGGTTGCAGATGTATCATTAAATGAGTTTAACCAGTGACACAAGGCAGCAGCACTGGTAAGATGGGGTGAAGGGGAGGTGAGAGAAGAAACTGGCACCCTTAGTGCTCAAAGGGACTTGGGAGTCATGAATATACAACCAGGTCTGAATTAACCCTCCCCAAGTCTTTGACATTCCCCCTTCCAAATATACCAAATATATGTATGTAAATGTACACGATGTCATTTATTATTAGACTATCAAATTTAATAACAGTCTTTGGAGGATAAAAGGGACATCACATCACATGCATTTATCTTGCATTTCAGAAATGCAAACCTATAAGAAGGAATTGTGCATTCGAATTGAGGAGACATGGTACCACTCTATCTTTATAAGGTTCTTTGACAGGGTGGGTACAGCTACCTACTTTTAGCTCTATTAACATGTTCAATTTTAGTTAAAGAGGCTGGGGATATATGCTAGGATTTGATTTTCTGGCCTCTTCACTCCACTATTTGCCCCCATTTGAGCCTATGTCAAAGGGACCGTGGCTCAGAGCAGCCACCTTCATTGCTGAGGTGATGCTGAAAGTGTCACTTATCCTAGGAGGATGGGGATCGGGGGCCAGTGAAGCATTTCTAGAATTGGATTTTGGCATATTGTAATTATTGCAGAAATATTGCCTGGACTATGGCCTGAAAAGTTCAGTCCGAGAATGGCAAAAGTAACTGCCAATTTTGTCAGTATGCTATATGGCCTACCCAGTGCTTAATATGATTTATCTTTGTTTATGCTTACAGCAACCCTGAAAGGGAATTAATGCTGTCATTCAAGATGAAGAATCAGATTTCAGTCATAAAACTAGCAAGGCGAGGAGCTTGCCTTGCTGGGCCCAGGGGCTAGTGCTGCTGACTCTGAACTGAGGATCTGCCTTGTCCTCCCTGGGGGAAGAGGAGTGGGGCCTGCTGATCTCTCTGAATGTCTTATCTTCTCTTTCGCCCCTGCAGGGCTGCAGGACAACCCCTGGGTGTGTGACTGCAGACTCTATGACCTGGTCCATTTCCTGGATGGCTGGGCCCCAAACCTGGCCTTCATCGAGACCCGGGTGAGGTGTGCCAGTCCGCGCAGCCTGGCCGGAGTGGCCTTCAGCCAGCTGGAACTGAGGAAGTGCCAGGGCCCGGAGCTCCGTCCGGGGGTGGCCAGTGTCAAGTCCTCTTTGGGCAGCACAGTATTGCTGCGCTGTGGAGCCACTGGGGTCCCTGGGCCCGAGATGAGCTGGAGAAGGGCCAGCGGCAGCCCCCTCAATGGCACAGGTGTGTGAGTGACAGGGTTGCTGTGCCGAGACCCAGACGGGGGCAGGCAGGGCGTCCCAATGAGGAGTGCACAGGGCCAGAGGGAAGCTGTCTGAGCAAGGCTGGGCTCCCATCTGTCTGCGTGGGGTGGGACAGGGTCTGCCCACGGGCAGGGAATGGGGGCGGCAGATTCAGTCATGCTGATGGCTCTCAACCTGTCTTGTCATTTCCACCAGCTAGTCTATGGGAAACTCGGGGCCCATTCTGAGAGAAGCAAAAAGCTGACTTTTTGGTAGAAGACATCCTCTTAGTGTATTTAATATTTATAGTAAGATTCCCTTTTGTAAATACTCAGCCAGAATTGCCTGGAGTAATTAATGATAAGAATTACCATCTATTGAGCTCCTGGCGTGGGTCTAGCACTGTGCTAAGTGTATTATGCTCACAATGTCATTGAACTTTAAAGAGCAGCCTGATTATTCTTCTCATTCTGTATATAAGTAAACTGAGGCTCTGGGAGGTTAAATGCGTGGCCTGCATCACGCAGCCCATGCAATCTAGCCGACTGCACGGTGTGTGCTCTTTCTGCGCTGCGGTGTGGGCAGAGACGGCTTGTCTCTGTCATGGCAGGGGGTGGGGGTCGTTTGCAGAGGTCCTGGCCACCTGCAGGCAGACAGAAAGTTGAGGAGGAATGGAAGAAAAGACGAGGATTTCTTAGCACTTGGCCTCCTGTCCCTCCCAGTTTTCTTCTGTGTCTCTCTCAGCGAGGTTGGTGACCACTGCCCTAGGACGGTGGGTTTGAAATCAATTTATAAGCACGGTTGTATGAGGGACGCCACTACATGAAACAGGAGGGTGAAGATACTCCAGCTGAAGCAGCCGAGGGGCCGGGCAGAGTGGGCAGGGCGCGTCCAGCCAGCCTTGGCCCCGCGGTCACCCAGGTCCACCTTCCCCAGTGTGCCTGCCTGCCGCCCTGAGGCGTCACCTCTGCAGAACCCCAGGGCCCTGACGAACACAATTTGAACATGTCAGATTTGGAAGGGATATCATTCTTAGGTTCTGCCTTAGGCTGGGCCTCCAGGGGCTCCCCAAATTTGAGCTTAAGGTAATCTTGATCCCCTTGGCTGGTCTAAGAAAAGTTGAATGACTGCCAGTGTTTTCTCAGGGTGACAGGGTCTTTGATAGGCTGTTTGCAGCCCAGGGCTGTGAACTTGGCCCTGGGAGGGAGCATGGGGCAGATGGGCTCATTCATTCTCCCATTTGTGCCTCTTTTCTCCCAGTGCGCCAGGAAGTGTCCAGTGACGGCACGATCTGGAGTCTGCTGGGCCTGCCTGCGGTGTCCTACCCTGACTCTGGAGACTACGTCTGCCAGGCCAAGAACTTCCTGGGGGCCTCCGAGACTGTCATCTCCCTGATTGTCACTGACTCCCAGACTTCCCCGGAGCACAGTGGGAGCCCAGGGGTGCTGTGGGCAAGGACAGGCAAGGGGGCGGAAGCTGCCGTCTACAACAACAAGCTGGTGGCGAGGCATGTCCCCCATATCCCAGAACCTGCCATCCTGGCCACCGGGCCTTCTGTGCCTGGCATGAAGGAGGAACTGACCCTCCAGCACTTCCAGATGGGTGCCCTAGGAGAGCCCTCTGCCGGGCAGGTGGAACCCCAGGAGGCCCGCATGGTGAGGTCGCTCAAGGTGGTGGGGGACACTTACCACAGCGTGTCCTTGGTGTGGAAGGCCCCCCAGGCCAAAAACACAACTGCCTTCAGTGTCCTCTATGCCATCTTTGGGCAGCGCAACATGCGGCGGGTGGTTGTGCAGCCTGGGAAGACCAGTGTCACCATCCACGGGCTGGTGCCCAAGACTAAGTACGTGGCATGTGTCTGCGTGCGGGGCCTGGTGCCCCGGAAGGAGCAGTGTGTCATCTTCTCAACCGACGAGGTGGTGGACGCCGAGGGCACCCAGCGGCTCATCAACGTGGTGGTGATCAGTGTGGCCGCTGTCATCGCTGTGCCTCTCACGCTGCTAGTCTGCTGTGGTGCTCTCCAGAGACGCTGCCGCAAGTGCCGCACCAGGGGCTCCACCGAGGCCACAGGCACCTATGTCAACCTGGAGAGGCTGGACCACAGCGATGACGGCTTGGAGGAGCTGTCCCGGCACAGTCTCAGCGAGGCCGACAGGCTCCTCTCGGCCCGTTCCAGCCTGGACTCTCAGGCCCTGGGGGGCAGGGGAGGCAGACGGATGAACGAGTACTTCTGCTGAGGGGCGAGCTCCTGCCACTCACACACCTGCCCCGTCCACTCTCCTTTGACTCTTACACACTCACTGTGATTCCTGAATACACGCTCACCCACTCTTGTCCGCTCGAGTACCTGCTTACTCCGACACTTACGCACAACAGCAGCAGCAGCAGCTAATACTTATTAAGCACTTACTATGTGCCGGGAAGTGTTGTGAGTGCTTAATATGCATTAACTCATTGAATTCTTATCACAACCATTTGCAGCAGGCAGCACTATTCTCTCCATTTTCCTGGGGGGATTAAGTAACTTGCCTGTATCAGTCAATTTTTGCTGTGTTAACAAATAAAAGCAAAATCTCAGTGGTATACAATGACAAACAGTTATTTTCACATTCACAGGTCTGTGGGTTGACTGAGGTGGTTCTGCTCTGTGTCTCATTTGGAGCCCAGGCTGGAGAGGAGTGGTGGCTTCTTTCCTGGTGAGGTCAGACGGTATCAGAGGAATGAGCAAAATCAGGCAATGCCCCTTAAGTTCTCAGTTCAGAATTGGAGCACTGCCACTCCTGACCATATTCTGTCTGCCAAAGCAAGTCTCATGGCCAAATCCAATTTTAATGGGGCAAGTAAGGACACTTCTTCCATGAAGGTGATGGTGGGGAAAGTGAGTATTTGCTGAACAGAGATCTAATCTACCGTATTGCCCACAATTACATAGCTAGGCACCGGTAGCTCTGGAATTTAGACCAGGCAGTTGGGCTCCATGGTCAACAGTCCTTTCCACCCTCCTGTACTGCATCTTGATTGCATGTGTGCTAACTCATAGTCACTCACACACACACAATTTCTCTATGCATTAGTCATATTTGTAGTCACTCATTTGCACTAACACACACACATATATACACCCTGCACTTGTACACACTGTTCTCAGTGAATTCTAACATTTGTTCTCTGGGTGCTTTTCTGCCTAGAGACAATCATTTGATTTCCAATAAATTCTAAAGTTTTGGATGATGCCCAAGAGATCACTGCTGATTTGCTTTGAGAATGTCCAAATGGAGGGATCTGAGAGATCCTCTCCCACCCGAAGCTGTCTGGCGCACAGCTCACCTCTGCCCCTGCGTAGCAGTCTTTGTGATTCTTACCAAAACTTACCTGGTTTCCTGAGGGCATCTGGAAGCCTTCCTGGTTGCTTGGCAAGCCACTTTGAAGGAGGATTTCTATTCAGTTTTTCTTAAACCTGGGGAACCACTGAGGTATTTGTTGTCTCTGTGCACTGGAGTGGATTTTGGTTGTCAACATTCTTAGCAGAAGGCGCAATTTGTTTCTTGTTTACAGGGCTGAGCTCTGGTGACAGAAACATCCAGGGTGCCTGTGCCAAGCTTTTGGGTAACAACTGAGGGAATTTGGGGACAGCAAGTGATCCAAGAAAATTATTTTGCTAGTATCATGCAAGAGACTCCATATCGTATTGAATATTTTCTAGAAATAAACCAGTGTGATGCCACGATTTCTAAAGTCACTCCCCTCACATTTACAAAAGGCTTACCATATATTGACATTTCCCCCAGTCTCCTCACATCGGATACTCATGACACCCACTGTGGAGGCTGGGCTGTTTGATTTTACAGATGACAAACCCTGAGGACCGAAGAGTTGGATGACTTCTACAGGGGAGTGATAGATTTTCTTTTGGAATCCAGTTCTTTGGCAACTTTCTGGCCAGGCAGAGGATCTGTATTCAGTATCATTCCCTGCAGTGCAGTTCACAACAGGGTAACTATGGATATGGATTTTTTTTTGACCCACTGAACCTGGGTTCAGAACCGTAAGAGCACCTGTGCACGTGAGCATGGCGTTCCCATCACCTGGAGGGTGCATCTGCCTACCCCTTGTGGGCCACAGCCATTGGTAAGAGAAAGCATTTGATTGGAAGATGACAAAGACACTGTCTACATCAGGGGTCAGCAAACTTCTTGTTTAAAGAAAGCCACATAGTAAATGCCTCAGGTTCTGTCGCTACTACTCATCTGCTGATGGAGTGTGAAAGCAGCTGTAGACATTATGTAAGTTAGTGGATGTGATGTGCTTCACATAAAATGTTATTTACAAAAACAAGTGACAGGAGGGATTTGGCCCTCAGACTGTAGTTTGCCAGTCCCTTATCTAGATGTGTAAAGGTGTTTCTGCTGTGTCTTTGGAGACCCAAGACTCAATTCTGAGTGTTTGATCTATGAGAGTGACAGATACACCCCGAAATTAGAACAACTGTAAGTGCAGTAGAAGAAGGCAGCCATGTGTTGAAACAATCAAGATGTTGTCTTTGATGACTGAGCTAATCAAGACTGAATAATTATTGGTCTAAAGACAGCTAACGTTTAGCCAGTTTTATTGAACTTTGTTTGAAGATAAATAAGGAATTTGAAAGTAAGCATTTGTTAGTATTTATTGACAGAGAGAGAGAGAGAGAGAGAAAATTCAAACTTTCCATGATTCATTAAGGCCTATCCTCACAATCTAGATGGAAAGGCCTCCAAGATGCTTAGCCTCCCAATACCCAAACACCCATCTGCCACCCTTCCTTTGTGTGTTCTGTCTTCGCTGGTTTGCTGTTGAAGGGAAGAATCGTCCTGGATTGTGCTCATGAATATTCAAGTTACTGGAAAAAACAAATTCCCATTGTAAAAAATAAAATGGATCTGGCTTATATATTAGTCTTTTAGTATAAGAGTCTGGTTAGTGTGAATCGGTCCCTGAAGATTGAATTTCCTCTAAGTGTCCTGGAAAAAGAATTTCTGGCCTTCCAGTGCTGAAGATCAGCTTGTGCTGTGGTGACCCTGTAGGGTACTGGCCTTGGAAGCCTGGTTGGGAGGTTGGTTGGAATCATGGCATCTCCGGAATGTCCTTTTCTGACTATAATATGGTTATATTCCTCTTAACCAGACAGAGAGCATGTTCAAGGTCACTTATCTATGGTTTCCTGTCTAAGCTGCAGGGTACAAAATGACAAATAACAGAAATTATATCCTGGCAAGTGGACGTGGGTTATCAAACCTAGGCTGCCAACCAAGCTACTCCAGGAGCAATTTGTCCAGAGGACTGAGCTGGAAAGTTTTAACTTACATATAATCTAGCAAAGACAAAAATCAATTTGCAAGCACTTCTGTATATTTTGCTAGCTGCAAGGGCATTGTAGTCAGGGTAGGTTGGACTTACTCTATGGTAATCATTCCTGCATTTCAGTGCTTTAACACATAAACATGTATTCCTGTTCCCACAGAGTCTACGGGAGAGAGTGGGAAATACGCACGGAGGGCTCTGCCTCACTCACTCACTCAGCGACTCAGGCTGGCGAAGGCTCCACCACTGGGAATGCCAACAGTTGCCACAACAAGGACTAAGAGAAACTGGAGGATCGTGTCAGGGCTCTTCAAATATCATTTCCTCTAACATTTCATTAGAACATGAGCCACAAGGCCCACCTATTTCCAGGAGGTTGGAAATGTAGTCTTCTGTGTGTCTGCCGCAGGTAGCCGAGGAGGCCGTCTCAGACACGGCTGGGTGCAGATGGACCGAGTGGGAAAGAGCCTTTAGCGTGAGAGAAAGGGAGGACAGCGTGTCTGCTACCTGGTAGGTTGTCTAATTCTCCGTCGGAGCTATCCTAAAGTTCCACTAATACTGGGGAGGTGAGTGGGGTTTCCCAATTGAATAGACAGGACACTCTCTTATTAAGATCCTATTAAGACAAGCCAGGGAGCTGCTGCCCCACAGCTATTTATATCTAACTATTTCATAAGCACAGCGTAACTCCACATCCTGTAACTCTGTCTCAACAAAGAACTCTAAGAGTCAAGTTCCAAAAAGCATCCTGCGGGAGGGGACATGGAGTTGTAATATGCTTAGACCCCCTCTCCTTGGGTGTCAGTGTCTCTGGAGTTTTGGGACTACACTTAACTACAGGTTAGGATAAATAACATGACTCAAACTAACTTTAATTGTCCTAGTGTCCTGTTTGAACTCTCCACAGAGCTACTCCTTATGTCCATCTGCCAAATAAGGAAACCAGAGAGTGAGGAGGTGAGGAGAGGAGAAAAGGCAGTGGAGACATGGCCTAGATGATCCCAGAGATGGCATATGACTGGATGTTCTTCACGGGATTTATCAAACTTCTGGACAGTTGGGTGGAGCTAGATTCATTTGAAAAGGCTGGCATGGGATGGACAGAGAGGAAATTGTAGGGAATGGAGGCTCTTTAGGCCTTTATATTTTGGGTAAGGGGAGAGAAAGAAATCCACTAGTGGTTTAGGACACCCCTGTGTTGAATCACATCCTTCCACGAAGCAAGTCCGACGGTCTTGGCAAACCTGGCAGGGTACTCTGGAGTGAGAATTGCTCACCAGAGTAGACCCCATCAGGCCAAACTGGCCAGGCCCTCGCCACCTTCAGTCACTGGGCGTGAGCTTCCTTGGGAAGGGCATGACCTCAGGCAAGCACTCCTTGCAGCTCAGCATCAACTCATCCCTTGAGGAGGGATCTAGGTGGCATGTCTCCTTGTCTGCCACAAACTTTGTACCCACAGCACTCTCCTTGCTTTGGATTTTTACCTTGACAGGAGCTCCAGAGACCTAGCCAGATTTCAGTTAGACTGTCTGGAAATTCCAGCAAATATATCTGGCTTGAATGGAAAGCCTGGAGTGTAATCGGCTTAGTTGGTGACCCATTTCCCCCATCACTGGTTAGCTACTAAGAGGATTTTCGTTGCTGAGGCCTTTTGTAGGGTACAATGTATATCACGCGTCTTACAGGAACCCATGGAATTTCAGTATTCATCTGGAAGTGCCCCAATTAATAGGGATGTAGACTTTTCTGCTCTTCAAGAGGGTGTTGCTGGGAGGTAAATTATTGGGCACCAACTACATGCAAGGTGCTGTATTTAACATAACTCAAAATTTCCTAGAAACACTATGAGGTATTTATTAATATTCTTGCCTTGCAGAGATTAAATGACATTCCTAAGATCTCAGGACTCAAAAGCATAAGCAAGAAAGAAGACCCCATGGGACAGGGTCTATAACTGTTTTGCCCCCCGGCAGCATTCCTTTCATTTAGCAAGAGTGTCGCTTAGAGCCAATGAGCAATAAATATATGTGGAATGAATGAAGAGGGGCAGAGTGTCTAAAATCACACACATCTCTTTCATTTTGATGATGCAAAATACACAGAATTCAGGAAAAATCGTGAGGTCCGAGGAAAGAAAAAAGCTTTGGTTTAATCAGAAAACACCACCTCGTATTTGAAACTGCACCATGATGCTTCTCTGACTGTAGTCATCCGAGCTGCCGATGCGGCTGTCTTGATGCAGTGGAGCGACGACCATACCACCCAGTGTGCTGGGGAAAGACCGAGTCATAGGAGTGAGCACAGAACTACTTTGTTACTCATATCTACTTTCACTTTGAGAAAATGGTTGGAAATTCTAGGTTTCAGGAACCAATTGTGAATGTATTGAAGTATTAGATGGATTCTGGACAAATCTCCTGAACAACGATGCTCAGAATCACATTACCTGCAAGTTTCTTAGACTTCTTTATAAGAGACTGAGGAAATTCCGGTATGGAATTGTACACTTGACTTAGAGTTTGCTTTCCGGACTCAAGAACTAGACACATGGTAAATTCTCTGACCTTCGTTAAGAGATATCGTTTGCTCTTCGTGGGTTCTGACTGAGCCCGTGATCTAGGGTGCAACAGACTGCAGAGCCCCCGGGGGCTTGGCCGCTGCTGTGCCGACCTACATCATCAAGGATTGCCAATAATAGGATTTGTCACTCGGAAGCTGGGACTATACTTATTCAAAACTCACAAGGTATTTTCTTGCAGAGGAATATGGCTTCAGATTTTCACTATTTCCTGTTAGTTCTGGCCTTTCTGGATACATGCGCAGCTCAGTCTTTCTGCCTGCCAGGATGTACCTGCTCGGAGGAGAGTTTTGGCAGGTGCGCTGTGCTGGCAAGATGTCAGAGGGCTGCAGGGGATGGGCCTTTTTGAGGATTATGTGGAATGGAAGCACGCATAGAACTGGAAGGAAATCAGCAAAATCTCTATGAGACTCATTCTGGCTGGTTCTATACTTTGCTGAACTGTACGTTTTTACCAAAATGGGTCTAACCCTTTTATTTCAAGTGAATAATATTTTTCTTCTAATTCACACGTTAATGCCAGGATTAGCCTGATTCCGCTTTCCAGATCCCTGATGTTCATCTTAAAGTTTTTTCTGGTTTCTTGTATAGGACTCTGCAGTGCATGTCTATGTCTTTGGGAAAGATCCCAGGGAAGCTTCCTGAAGAGTTCAAGCAAGTGAGAATTGAAAACTCACCCTTATTTGAGCTGCCCCGAGGGTTGTTTATGAACATGAGCACGTTGGAATACCTTTGGCTCAACTTTAACAATGTCACTGTGATCCACCTAGGAGCCCTGGAGCACCTGCCGCAACTGAGAGAGCTGAGGCTGGAGGGGAACAAACTCCGTTCAGTACCGTGGACAGCGTTCCGCAACACCCCTCTCCTGAGGGTCTTGGATCTCAAGCACAACAAGATTGATGTACTCCCTGAGCTGGCTCTTCAGTTCTTGGCCAACCTGACCTACCTTGACCTATCCTCCAACAGACTTACAGTTGTGTCCAAGAGTGTCTTCTTGAACTGGCCGGCCTACCAGAAACGCCGGCAGCCCGGCTGTGGGGCTGAGGTTCCCTCCAGCCTGGTGGTGGCGCTGCACAGCAACCCCTGGGTATGTGACTGTCGCCTAAGGAGACTCGTCCAGTTTGTCAAGTCCGTTACCCTCCCAGTCATCCTGGCGAATTCCTACCTGATATGCCAGGGCCCTCCCTCCAAGGCAGGGCAGCTTTTTCATGAAACTGAGCTCAGTGTTTGCACGAAGCCACAGATCTCGACCCCCAATGCCAGTGTCACCATCTGGGTGGGACAGAATGTGACCCTGCGATGCTTGGCACAGGCCAGCCCCTCACCAACCATTGCGTGGACTTATCCCCTGAGCATGTGGAGAGCATTTGATGGTAAGCCACATGCACCCCCTCAGCATGTCTAGGGTGGAAGGGAGAGGTGTGTAGCAACCCCGTCCTTATTGGAGAGGTTCTAAACTGGGTCAGTCTTGAATGATGGGTTCAGGGGAGATCGAGATAGGCCTGAATTATACTCGCCAGAACAGAAAAGATTCCAAGATAGTGTTCTACTAACAGCATTATTTTAAATGGTTGTGTATAGATCTCTCTATGACATATATATACATATGTAAATACACATACTGGGGCTGATCCAACATCTTGCATAAATATTATAAAATTGTGTATGAGCAAATATATTCTTTGAGAGTCTTCTAAATGCAAAACACTATACTGTGTATTTTAGAATTCTAGAATTTCTGACTAGGATTGATTCAAGAGATGATCTATTATTTCCTAAACTTGCATGAGCTGAATCACCTGGGGTGCTTGTTTGAAATAAGATTGATAAGATCTTATTGGCTTGAAGCTGTAATACTGGGGCCTAGGGATAGAAAGTGACCTCATGGGCCCCAGGACCGGGATTTAAACCTGTCTCTCCTTTCCTGGAGCTCCTTGCTCTGTTTTCATTCCTCAACTGCAATCATCTCTAATGCCACTCTCTAGGGTTGGACATGTCACAAAGCCAGAGATGGCCTCCCCAGGGGTATCTTGAAGCTGAAAGGACCTTTGTAGATTCCCACATCTTCCCCTGTGCTCTGTCTAGAAGACAAGTGGAAATCTCTGCATAAAACTTGAGAAATGCACTCAGTTGCCCAGATATTTGTTATGCATGGTGACGAAACTCTGGATGGTTAAAAACAAAACAAAACAAAACAATTAACGGAAATTTTCACTTTTCCCCAGCATTTTGGTCATACCTTATTGGCTTGAGATTCAATACCAACAAAGGGGAAATACAGAATTTACTGTTGTAGCCTCTTTGAAAACTGGGAAATGAGTCCAGATGTGGTTTGTTCTGTTGCTCTGTAATCACTCTTGAGCACCGTTGTATCCATTCTCTCAGTAATAATAAAAGCTTAGACTTACTGAACACTTATTGTCAAACTTGTGAGGTGAATGCTATTATTATCCCATTCTACTGACAAATTGATGCCAAGAGAATTTAAGCAACTTGCCCAGGACCCTATACTTAGTAAAGAATAGAAGTCCAGGCATTTGGCTCTAAGCTCTGTGGCACAGAAGGTACTTTTTGAATCTCACAATACCGCACAATGACACAGTTTCAAGAGATCTCCTGAAAGCCATAGTTCAGCAAGGCCAAGGTGGTTTGGTGGGAGCAGTTAGTGAAGTTGAAAGAATGTGGTCACCGTAGGTAGAAGGACTGGGTCCTAGATCAATTGTCATGTCTGAAGAACTCTCACTATGGGCAAGTTGATTGATTGCTCCAATCCTCAACATCCTATGTGTAAAAATCAGTTACTTACAGGCTTGCTGGGAGGCAAACACCTTACACCAGGTACAAGCTCGGTAAGTGGGTACCACCTCCTTTTAACAAAGAACTGGCATTGCTGGACACTCTCCAGCGGTCTGTCAGAGGAATGCACAGCTGTTTTGTTCTTCTCTTTGCCCAGCGTTCACCTCTCCTACCGCAGAGGACGCTGCTCTGTCGGAGCTGACCATACCCGCTGCCCACCTGGTAGACAGCGGCAACTACACCTGCGTGGCCTCCAACTCCATCGGCAGGAGCACCCTTGTCATCTCCCTCCACGTCCAGCCTGCCCCGGCCCTGCCTGCACCCCATTCTCTGTCCATCCCCTCGGAGGGCAATGCCTACGTTGACCTGCGGGTGGCCAAGC
>RJWJ010016226.1:0-34816 GCA_004363605.1 Indri indri
GTATACATATACCACATTTTATGAATCCACTCATGTATTGATGGACGCTTGGGTTGTTTCCACATCTTTGCAATTGTGAATTTTATGTCCACTCTCTGTGTTAGTCAGGAGCCATATTTCAACTGACTTTGATATATAGATTACTGACCATAGTTTCCATTTATAGCCACGAATACAATTAAAAATATCTACATTTGGGATACTAGGCCAAACTATCTTAGTTATAAAAATGAGACCCCATCCACTCGCTCCTGCTTGTTTATACTTTCCTAGGAATTATTTCTTAACAAATAAAATGCCAACTGTGAAAATACTGGAAATGTCTAATGTATTTATATACAGATTGTTAATTTTTCTTGTAACCATATGATTTGTTTTAAGTAGCTAATAAAAATATGCCTTTAAAATATAAATTTTATTATTTGTTTCTCCACCCCACAGCTGCAGAAATAACTGTTCAACCAACTGTGGAAGAAGCCTCTGACAACTGCACTCAAGAATGTCTCATCTTGGGCCATTCTGATGCCTGCTGGATGCCAGCGGCTTTGACCCATTCCAGCCCTCCTCAGGCACAGGCCTCTGCTCTGTGCCACAGTCCACCCCTGACACAGACCTCTGTTCGCCGCCGCAGCCCGCCAGTGACACAGACCATTGCTCTCTGCCACAGCCCTCCAATGACCCATGCTATCGCACTGTGCCACAGCCCTCCACCGGTGCAGGCCTCTGTTCTCCATCACAGTCCTCCTCTAGTACAGGCTACAGCACTTTGCCACAGCCCACCAGCAACACAGGCCTCACCGCTCCGGTATAGCCCTCCCCTGGCACAGGCTGCTGCCCTCCATCGCAGCCAGGCCCAGCCATCAATGGGTTTGCAGCAAGGTTGGGTACAAAGTGTTGGAGCTGATGAACTATGCTCTGTTGATCAGGGGGTGCAAGGTAGTGCAAGATCCCAGTTTTATACCATGTCTGAAAGACTTCATTCCAGTAATGATTCAATGAAAGTCATCCCCTTGACAACCTTCAAACCGGGCCAACAGGCCAGGTCCTCTAGGGGTGATTCCCCCATTATGGAAGAACATCCCTTGTAAAGCTAAAATGGCTATTTCACATTTTCACACAGTATGTATATAGTCAAAGTTTAAGATCCAATTTCAGTGAATATTCCAAATTGTTAGGTTTGTAAATAGTTATGTAAATAGAAACAGATACCAGAATATGTCTAGAGCTAAATCCTTAGTCAAAAGTTAAAGATAGATTGACAATTTGGTTTAATTCAGAATATATATTAAAAAAGGAAAGAAATTTAAAAAAATCACATTCCCTTGTACAGAAAGGCTTATCATGGCAGAAATTAACATGTAGTATATACTATTGCTGATGTACTATAAATTTATTTTATGTTTTTACTACCGTGTGACATATTACTGATTTTTTTTTCATTTTGATTTTTGTGGACCCAGGCCATAGCAAATGGAAAGCCTACAGATATCTGATTTTCCAAATTTACCTTTAGTTTATCTAAACTTTTGTTCAGATAACATTAGAAGGCATAAGTACTGTAGCATTTTTTTTGTCTTTTTGTTTGATTTTTGTTTGTTGTTTGTCTCTAGTTTTTTGTTGTTAGTGTGTTTGCCTTCAAAAATGCACAGTAGGGAGTGTAAATAACTCTTACAGTTTTTGTCTCTGTTCCTATTTTTTTATGTTTTCTACCTTTATTCCAAGAATATATTGTTCATATAATTTGTATGTGCATTTTCAGTAAAAAAAGCATGTATAAACTGTACAGATCTAGGTCTATAACCTATTTCTCTACTCTTTAGTAGAGTTCGAGACACTGATGTGCAATAGCTGTGCCCAAATTAGTCAACTACTTGCTAAAAAGGGCCTCTTTTTTAAAAAAAAATTACCTTTCTAGTTTATTATAAAGTACATCAGAAATAAAATTGTATCTGCCATTTTAAGCCTATATTCCATTATTCATCAGGTCTTTACCTTTTAGAATTTGTATGTAACAGCCTAGAAAATCACAAGGAATGTGGATGCATTCAACACATGGCTCATTTATAGCTATGACTGTAAACTGCTATTTTCTAGAGAAAATCAAGAAGATTTTAATATTGATTTGACAGTTCAATAGGCTGCTACTGAAAGATGTTCAGTAAAAGAACAAACAAATAAATATAACTGTAAATAAACCATATACTAAACCTATAAGACTAAGGGATTTTTGTCATTGTAGCTCAACTTACTGAAGAAAACCACAAGATTAAAATCAGGAAGAAACTTTTCAAGAGACATAATTATAATCTACATCAAATGTATTACAGTGTTGAATTTCAAGGAGATGTGCAGAGGGAGAAATTAAGTTCATGACTGCTTCTTGGGGTTGATAAGAAATACCCCAATACCACACACCAAAAAACCCAACAAAATCTCACATATGAAACAAAATATGTCCTTCTAAGAAAAGAATACAGTAGTATTCATAGGAAACATTAGTTTCCTTCTGTTGTCTCTTCTTCATTTTCTGCTTTTATCCTCTCAACTGGCCATTATTTTCTATGGGCACATTTCATAAATTTACAAAACACCATCAACTTAATTTTTCTCCATAGCAAAACTAAAAAAAAATTCTTGTTTCAGTATTACACTAAACCAAGAGACAATTGATGTTTTGGGGTGGGGGGGAGTGAATATTTCTTATTGATTAAATTAGATGTAGACTTTGCAATGTGTAACTTGAAGATATATAATTTGTGATTAAATTGTGTATAAATGTTGTAATATACACTGTGGTAATTGTATAATTTCATTGGTGAAGGTTTCCTCTGAATGTTAAGAAAGCTTCTCTTCATGCACCCAGCAGGTTAAGTAGCGTTTTGAGAAGATATTGTTCCCATTCATTGTAAAGCTCTTCAAATCACGTTTGATTTGGTGTGTAGAATAACTTCCTAACTTTTAACTGCTACTGTTTAATTCGTGAAATTTCAAATTAATTAATATTTTTTAAAAATCTTTTCTGTTTGTTAATGTTCTAAGGGATTTGGAGCATACCGGTTTTCCAGGTGCATGCGAATCCTGAAGGACTGATGATGTTTGAAAGTTTATTGAAATATGATTATGTATATGTGTTGCTATCATTGTTGCTATTGTTGTTGATGAAGATTTTAAACGTGGGTATGACAAAGAAACCCAGAATGACAAAATCAGTGCTTCCAGTAGCTTGTGAATGTTTTTGCTCTCAAAAAACTTGAAAAGATTATGTGAGTGAGAATTTTTTCTTCTATTTGAATTATTTCAACATTTTTCCTTTCCACTCCTTTAGCTGTGATCTACACACATAAACACACACACACAAATTTAAAGGAGATAAAAAGTAAAAGATTATTAAATAATTTGTCAAGAATTTGGATGGTTATTATCTATGTTAATGGGAAATCAAACCAGGAACCAGAGTTAGATGTTTGGGTATTTTTTCTGATAGCATGATTTATTGAGTTACTAGGGAGGCTCTCAAATCTTCATATCTAAAAATTGGCGAAGTTTTGATACCTTTCCTAAAGACATAGGAATGAACAAATACGCTTTTATTGCCCTTTCTAACTCTGATTTTATAATCAGATTTAGACTGTGTTTAGAATATTAAATGACTGGGCACCCTCTTCTGGGTTTGTACCAGAGAGGCTTTGACTGGAAGCAGGCTTGGAGTAGCCAAAGAGGCAAGGGGTGTGAGCCCAGTTATTCTCCCCTATGCATTCTCTTTCTAAGCTTCCATTAGGTCTGGCCTTGGAAACCTGTAACTTCCAGGGTTTCAGATTTGATGAGATCTTTCTCATCACATTACAAATTCTTTCTTGGAATGGAAGGAGAGAGCTATAGGATGACAAACCTCACAGGTGGCTCTTTTGATGTGCAAAAAATGTAGTCCTGTAACTGCAGAATGTCTTTACAATCAATCAAAAAATGTTTCCCTTGAAAAAAGAAAGATTTGATTTGGTTTGAAATGAAAACTTCAAATTGAATGATTTGTATGATGATAACATGTTCAATCTGACTGGTTATTCTGTTCTGTGGCCATATTGAATTATATTGTGATTATCAATTTTCTAGCTATAGTGTTAATATATCACATTTGTAAGTATGTGTTAAAACACTGTGTATCTTATATGCTAAGCACATACACATCCTTTTCTTGAACTTTATCTTCAAGTTTTAAGTAATGCTGTGTCAGTGTACTAAAAACTAGCTTTTACATATGATACCACCAATGTAATATATTTAGAGAGTACTTTTTGTGTAGTCTCATTTAGTTATTTAACGTTTTATTTTTAATTAAGTAAATTTGGTTAGAAAAAATGATTGTTAAATGGTTAGTGTTATTGTGTAATGCTGACAGTTATGAAGAGCCTCTGCCTTCCAAACTAATATTTGTCACACACTTTAATTAAAATAGGAAAAAACAGATTTAAAAAATCTCAGATTGTACAGTCCTTAAAATATAATCATGTCACAGCAAAAGAAATCCTTTTCAATCCTGGGAAAATTAAGTGAGTTTTACTAATATGCATATTTCAACATTACTGTTTTTGTTTTCTATATTAAGGCTGAAGGTACATATATTTCCTAATATACATTTAGGAAAACGTACTTGTTTAGGCTTTGCTTTATTTATATTCTTATTTATATTTTCCCTTACAGTTACCATTTCTTATCTTTCTTCTTTCATATTTTTTGCAAAACAAATTTATAGTTATGTTTAGATAAACTTTTTATCACAATTATTAGACAGTATTTTGACTATTTCTACCTGGCCCAATTGGCCTGGAAAATATGGGAGCAAGAGAAGCTGAAATATATGTGGACAGGAACCTTTCTATATCATTTGCCAATTACCACACCAGAGGAATTTTATGCAGAGACCTTAAAATATTGATTCACAGTAGCTTTCTAACACTAACCATCCAATGTGCTTTCAGTAAATATGATTTGTAAAAGCAGCACTAGTTGATAACAGCAAGAGTAGTAATGAAAAGGCTGCTCAGAAAAATGTGTGTGCACAAATGAAAAAAATGAAGGCAATTGTTTAGTGATTGTATGTGATATTTTTAGAAATAAAATGTGTGAAATTTATGCTATCCCTGCTTAAAATATTTGGAATTTTATGAAATATATATTTATGTTTGTATTTTGGAAAGTTTCCTCCTCTGTGACATCATACAGCATCTGAAAGTGAACAGTATCCCAAAGTAGTTCCAGCCATGCTTTGGAAGTGAGAAGGTTGGATATTGTATGGCCCAGGATGGCAGTATGTAGTCCAGTGGCAAATGTGTATTAATTGTTCTATTTCAGGTTCCGTATTGCATGTTTTATTATTCATTAATATAGATGTTAATAAAGTAATTATGAAAAATAAAATGCATTTTTATTGTGTGCATTAATTTAAAAGTCAGGGGTTTTATTCAATTTTAAATTGATTTTAAAATTTATATAGAGTAAAATACACTTTTTTGGTGGTACAGTTCTATGAATTAGCTTACTTTCTTGTTTACTCTGATAACTCCTTCAATATAATTCTTTGAATTGAACATCATTTCAATCACTTTTCAAAGTTGGTGAACAATACTGTAGTGTTTTTGAACATTTATGTTGCATCTTCCAAGACAAACTTAATAGATATTTTTTTTAGATTATGCCTTTTGCATCATTTAAGGTAAAAGCCACATAAGGATTTGTCTGTACAACCCTAGGAAATCTAGGTGAAATAAGTTTCTGGAGATTGTTGATAACACTTATGAAACACAGTAACTTTATTCCTGGCTTCACTTTCACTTTGGTTAAATAAAAAGAATTCCAGTACACTGAAACCTCTCAAACTGCACAGTATCACTAACTATGTAATTGCATTTGGCATTTTTATTAGCCCAAAAATTTGATTAAGAATTACAGAGTGCATAGTTTAGTGCTTTTCATTTTTTTCTTTTCTCACCCATCTTTTCTTATTGTGATATTATTATAATTTATTCATGCTCAACAAGGGTTAGCTGGTGAAGGAACAGAAAAAAAAAGAAAATTTAAATCAAACAACATTTTAACCTCTGGCAAAAGGAGATTGGAGTTTTAGAATTATAATGTATGCGGATGTTAATTTGTGTTATTTCTTCTTTTTTTAACTTGATTTTCTGTTTATTGATCAGATGCTTCTTGGTTCTTTTATCATGTGAAGTGAAACTCCACAGAGACAATATCACATTGTGTTCATATGCTTAATTTTAAAAATGCACTGTAATTTGTGTTATTTCCAATCCTGCCTCCAGCCCTTTTGGGAAAAAAAGTTGTGACTAATTTGTGAAGCAGATTAAGAATCACCAGGTTACATATGAACATTATCATAATAACTTTGGCAAGAACCCTAGAAACCTGAGAAAGTGAATATGATGAAAACATACTCTGAGTGGCAGAAAAATACATTTCTGGAAAAGAGTGTTGAAAATTTCTTCTAACATGTCAACAAATGGAAAAATGAGTGAGATAATATTTAGTTTGATTAAAAACATTGAAGTTATTGCTCTTATTGTCAGAACTTGTCACGTTGATTTATAATATAAATTGTTGATAGTGTAATGGCAATTGCTTCAAAACAAAAACAACCCTAAAGCAGGCAAGTAGGTTCAGAGTTTTATTTCTGTATTTTGGGTAACAAACTCCAGAGCCATTACAAGTATCTGAGGATCAATATCTGCACTGTACTTCCCCTCTTACATTTCCTAGGAATGAGTGCTGTGGTGGTGTCTCACTAATGATGAAAATTTCAGGAATCATGACAACTGGAGGGAGATTCAGAGAACCTAGCGACACAGAAGACAAATACAATCCAAGAAGTCAATTTTCATTATTTCCGTGGTTGGCCACAAAAACTAATGGATTCTGATGTTTTACTTGTTTCAGAGTTATACAAAAAGTATTATGTGATACATTGATATCTTGAAGTTCAGGGGGATATTTGCTAGATATTTTCGAGAAAGAAATGCTGTTGAAGACGTGTCTAATGAGAGAAACCATTGGCCTGATCCTTAATTCATTTTTAATTTTACTCTTAAACCAATTGGCTATTTGACACAACATATATGAAAGCTACAAGCATTTATTACCAAATAATACACTCAAGGTGGGAGAAGTAATTGATTTTTTTCATGTACTAAAAAATAAATAAATAAATAAATAAAAGTCGTGGCCTTCAGTTTAGAATGCTTCTATAAGAGCAGTTCAAACTTACAGAGCAAATTACACTGAAATAACCTAAGGTAAATTTTTTCCCACTGCATTCTTTGTTCATAAGAATAGAAAAAAAAATCAATTACTGAATGACACAGGTAAGTGCCTTTTAGGTACAAAGATAATAATGCATGTCACTGTATATTTTCCTGTGAAAGCATCCATGTGGTCAGAAACAACAAAACTAAAAACCTAAGTCATATGTTGCTCATTTCTTGCAACCAAAAGTCATCTTCCTACAGATTGCAGTTCATTTACACACCGAGAAGGGAGAAAGTGTTTAAAGGTTCAGCCATTAACTCCCAGAAAAACTTTATTTTACCCAGTTGTATGCAGTAAGGTGTCAAGAAAAATTTTAGTACACACAGGCCTGTTTCTTGCCCAGGAGTGAGACTGAAATAAGTTGGACTTTAACCATAAACAGTAAGGATACAAAGTACTTGCCTTGCCAGCCTCCCAGATGAAGGAAACATCCAATCAGCTTAATAATGCTTATCTATATATACCACTGAATAAATGAAGAAATCCAAGAAATAGATTGTTTATTTGGAAAAATCTTGCTATCTCTATCTGGGATTAAAAATTCACTAGCATTCATAGTAGAGTCAACTGCAGCAATTAGAATTGGTAGATAACTAAGGAAGGGTATTGAGATTCTGTGATGGTTAATTTTGTGTGTCCACTGAGGTAGGCCACAGTGTCAGGTACTTGCTCAACCACTGGTCTGGATGTCACTGTCAAGGTACTTTTTTAGATGAGATTAACTTTTAAATCAATAGTCTTTGAGTAAAGCATATCACCCTCTATAATGTGGGTGAGCCTCATCCAATCAGTTAAAGGCCTTAAGAGAAAAAAGACTGACCTCATACAAGAAAAAGAAAAGTTTGCCAGCAGATTGCCTTCAGACAACAACGACTTTTTCCTGGGTCTCCAGCTTGCTGGCCTACCCTTTAGATTATGGACTTGGCAACCTCCACAATCATGAAACAATTCCTTAAAATCTCTCTTTTTCTCAAACCCTAACTAATACAGGTTTCAATAAAAAAATAATGAAACATCTTAACCAATATTTTTCAAACATCAGGCCTAATGAGGTATTGTTCCATCCAGTATTCTACTTCTGAGAGGAATATTCTTTCAGTATATATAGGTGGTTTAACTAGAATTCCAGTTTCACTTAGTGGTTAAGTTCTCAGGCTCTAAAATCATATGGATGTAGATTCAAATTCCAGTTCTGTCACTTGAAAGCTAGATTACCATGGGGCAATTTTTAACCTTTGAGACTCCTTTTTCTCATGTATAAAATAAGGCTGATATTCAGTATACTATGAAGAATAACGGCAATATGTGATTTGTGAACTTTGGTTGGAGACGGGAGGAATTATGTGGTGAAGAAGAAAGTGAGAAAAGCTTTCCTCTGTGGTGAGATCTATATATAATTCACCTCATTAGGATATCACCTTTCGCCATTAAATGAGGAGTGAGATGAAAAAAACAAACTAGTCCTCCTTACTCTGTCCTTGGAGAGGTTGTCTTGGGCCTGAGATACCTGAAATCTAACCATCTGATCAGCTGTGCTAGTCACCTATCTTTGTTTGTTTGGGCTGCTATAACAAAATATCTTGGATTGGGTAATTTATAAACAACAGAAATTTATTGTTCACAGTTCTGGAGGCTAGAGAGTCCAAGATCAAGGCACTATCAGATTCTGTGTCTGGTGAGAATCTGTTCCTCATGAATGGCACCTTCTGTGTGTCATGGCAGAAGGGGCAAAAAGGCTCTTTCAGATGCCTTTTATAAGGTCATTAATCCCATTCATGACAGCAGAACCCTCATGACCTAATTACTTCCTAAAGGCCTCAGATTTTAATACCATTGCATTGATGGTTAGTTTTTAACATGGATTTTGGGGGGTATGCAAGCATTAAGATCATACCACTCAGCTAAAAAAAAAAAGCATCTCTCACCCCATGGGCCTTGAGGCAATGCTTATGAGCATATTCAAATAGCTACAAAAATAAATAAATGGGACCTGATCAAATTAAAAAGCTTTTGTACAGCCAAGGAAATTATCATTAGAGTGAATAGACAGCCTTCAGAATGGAAGAAAATGTTTGCTCTCTACACATCTGATAAAGGGCTGATAACAAGACTCTATCTAGAACTCAAAAAAATTGACAAGAAAAAATCAAACAACACCATCAATAAATGGGCAAAGGAAATGAATAGAAACTGTTCAAAAGAAAACAGAATATTGGCCAGCAAATATATAAAAACATGCTCAACATCTCTAATCATTAGAGAAATGCAAATCAAAACCACAATGAGATATAACCTAACTCCAATAAGAGTGGCCTTTATCAAAAAATCCCAAAGCAACGAATGCTGGTGAGGATGTGGAGAGATAGGAACACTCTTACACTACTGGTGGGACTGCAAATTAGTGTGATCTCTGTGGAAAAGAATTTGGAGATACCTCAAAGAGCTACAAGTAGAACTACCATTTGATCCAGCAATACCACTGTTAGGCATCTACCCAAAGGAACAAAAGCCATTCTATAATAAAGACATCTGTGCTTGGATGTTTATGGCAGCACAATTCACTATAGCAAGGATGTGGAAACAACCCAAGTGCCTGCCAATCTATGAGTGGATAAATGAAGTATGGTATATGTATACAATGGAATACTACTCAGTTATAAAAAACGATGGTGATCTAGCACCTCTTATATTTTCCTGGATAAAGCTGGAGCCCATCCTCCGAGGTGAGGAATCACAAGAATGGAAGAATAGGCACCACATGTACTCGCCATCGAACTGGCACTGACTTATCAACACTAAGGTGCTCACACAATAATAATATTCTTTGGGGGTAGGGGGGTTGGAGGTGGATAAACTCACAACTAATGGACGCGGTGAGCGTTTTAGGAGGGGAAAGGGCAAGTCTCAAATCATATTTGGGATGTGGCAAAGTCATAACATGTAACCAAAATGTTTGTAGCCTCATAATTTCCTGAAATAATAATAATAATAAAAAAACCAAATACCTAACCTGATCGTGGCTTTCACATCATTAGCCATGAAGGATGCAGCCAAGGAATGAACCTAGGGAAATGTTTCAGGGGTGAGCTAGTGAGGGAAGGAAGGAGATAAGAGAATCCTGAAAGAGAATGTTCATGCATTTGATGAGTATTTAACGAGTGCCCTTGATAAGGCAAGGACTGTAATAGGCATTGAAAATATAATAACAAGAAAAACAGGGTCTCTCTTCTTGTGGAGCTTATGACCTAATGATACGAAGAGGATAGAATACAACAAACAAGAATACACATACACTTATAAGAGAATATCTGATAGTGATAAATGAGTGAAGAAAATAATACAAGATAATATGATAGAGGCTATTTGATCTAAGACGTGTATCAATTACAATGGATTTAGCTCCAGATAACAGAAAAACACTGACTCGCATGGCTTCAAAATGAGAAATCTCATTATTTTATTTTACACAATATCCTGAGGTAAGGAAGTTTCAAGCATGGCACATACAGGCTCTGACTTTGTTTTTCTGTATTTTCATTGATTTTACCTATTGTTTTTTGTTGGCTTTATTGTCAGGCTCGTAGTAAGAATACTGCTGCAGTTTCATTGTGGCACCTAGACACAGCAACATCCTTGGAAAGAAGAGAAGATAACGTTTTTTAAGAACGAAAAAATTCTTTCTCAGGAGCCTTCCAGCTGACTAATTTATTGGCCGTAATGAGGTCACATGCCCTTAGCAAAACCAATTACTGTTAAAGTGAATTGAGTGCCATGAATAATTTTTAATTAGCAAAAATAATTGCACATTTTTATGCTAATGAATAGATTTGGTGTAGTCAAATGGAATATCCACTTTAGAAGGCCTTTTTAAGAAGACATTTGAGATGAGATGAGATATGAAGGATAAAAAGAGGCAACAATATGATGACTTGAGAGGGAGAAGGAGAGGATATAGATAGAGGAAATAGTAAGAGTAATTTTGTAGAATCCAAAGGATATAATCTCAACAAAATGTGAATATTTGATTCTTTTCAATGTCAGAACAGTAAGGTAATGTTTTCTCACCTCAAGTGAGCCGTAATGCTGCCCTACAACCATACCATATTACTTTATTTTCTTTCCTACTTTTCTAGATAATTAAGTTCACTCACTGATAGCTGATAATCTTGCTTCCTATTTCAATGAGAAAATTGGAGCAACCCAAATAGAATTTCCACAAGCTCCTACCAACCATTCCTACTTCTGACTACCTGCATCTGTGACCATATAGTCTTCCTCCTCTCCTGTTAATATTGATGAACTGTTCAAATTATGATCTAAGGTTAGTCACTGCAAATGCACATTAGATCTAATTCTCTATTGCCTACTTAAGCACATTACTTTATCAATATTCTCCTCTCTATCTTGCATCATTAGCTTTTCCCTTTTCACTGTACATTCTCATCAACATAAAAATGTGCAATTATTTTTGCCGTGTAAAATATTCTCTCGCGACCTCATTTCATCCTCCAGTTACTATCCTCTTTCTATCTTTCCCCTTACAAAAAACTCTTTGAGAGAGCTATTTTTAGTCAATGTCTCGGATTAAACCAGTGATCACTCTCTGATCACCCATTTGTTCCACCACAGCATCAAAACGTCCCTTACCAAGGTAACAAATCGTACCATCTTGCTAAATGCAATGACAAGTTTTCCAACTCTCACTGAAATTTTCAAGAACACTTGATATAGTTGTTCAGTGTATTTGCTTTGAAAATATTTCTTTACTTGATTTGCATGCATGACACCACGTGTCTGTTTTTGTTCCTACTGTTCTGGCTGTCCCTTCTATCTGTCATTTTTGCTGAGTTCTCATCATGTCCCCAAGCTTGCTTTTTTTGTCTCATACAATTTTATTTTTTTGAGATATAATTCACATACCATAAAATTTACCTGTTTAAAGTACACAAGTCAGTGGTTTTAGCATTTTCAAAAAGTTATGTACACATTACTACTATATAATTCCAGAACATTTTTTTTCATCCCAAAAAGAAACTCCATGCCAATAAGCACTCATTACCTCCCATCCCCCTGGATTAAGCCCTAGGCAACCAATAATCATTCTGTATCCATAGATTTACCTACTGTGGATATTTCATATAAATGTAATCATAAATATGTTGTCTTTTGTGATTAACTTCTTTCTCTTACCATAATGTTTGCAAGGTTAATTCATGTTGTAGCATGTATTCATATTTCATCATTATTATGGCTAAATAATATTCTATTGCATGAATAAACAGCATTTTGTTTACCCATTCATCTCTTGGAGAAAATTTGGGTTATTTCAGCCTTTTGCTCATCATGAATAATACTGCTATGAATATCCAAATATAAGTTTTGTGTGGACATATATATTTAATTCTTTTAGGTGCATACGTAGGAGTACAATAGCTAGGTCAAGTGGTAACTTCAGGTTTATTCTTTGAAGAACTGCCAAACGTTGTTTTCTCAAATGGCTGTACCATTATATATTCCCACCAACAATGCACGAGGGTTCTAATTTCTCCACATCCTCACTAATGTGTTATTATCAGTCTTCTTGAATTATAGCCACTCTAGTGGGTGTGAAGTAATATCTCACTGTGGGTTTGATTTTCATTTCCCTACTAATAGTGCTGAACATACTTTTATGTGCTCATTGGCCATTTGTACATTTTCTGTGGATACATTTCTGTTCAAATTCTCTGTTGATTTTAATTGGATTATTTGAATTTAATTGTTGAGTTGTAAGAGTTACTAATAGACTCTAGATACTAAATCATTATGAGATACGTAATTTGCAATTATTTTTCTGGGTTGCATTTCATTTTCTTAAAGATGTCCTTTGAAACAGAAATTTTGTGTTAATTTATGTGAAGTTGAATTTAACTCAGTCTTCGAATCAACAAATGTAATGAAAGACAAAGATGGTCACTATATAGTGGTGAAGAGTACAATTCAACAAGAAGACATAACAATTCTAAATATTTATGCACCTAACTCAGGTGCACCCAGATTCAGAGAGGGAATCCTGATTGATCTAAACAAAATGATAAACAGCAGCATCATAATAGCCAGGGACTTCAACATCCCTCTGACAGAACAGGACATATCCTCCAAACAGAAAATAAACAAAGAAACAATGGACTTAAACAGCACTCTAGCACAAATGGACCTAGCAGACATTTACAGAGCATTCTACCCATAGACCAGACTATTTTCAATATAGTGTATAATATGTTGCAAACTTTTGAGTAATAAACAATTCAAGTTATTTAAACCAGTGCATAGCATAAACAGAGAGGGAAACCACCTGAGTTAATTTATTGATCTAAAGTAACATTGATAATAAAACATGATATATTTAGAAAAAAATAATTAACAATAGTTTTGTCTCATGTATGAATAGAAATTCCATCTTTATTTGATGAGTACTTCACTCTCTACTATGTGTAAGGCACTGTGCTAGTACCAAAATCCAAAATAAATTATTACCTAATACTATATTAAACAAAGAACTATACTAAAATTTCCAAATGTAGCTTTTTCTGTATTTTATTTCCAATAACTAACACAGTGCCTGTTACATATTAGGTACTAGAATATTTGTTTAATTAATAGCTTAATGAAAGTGTATAAATAAACAATTAATTTGGGGGAAAATTTTTTAGGGCTTATACTAAAATATGTCAAAATTTATTTTAAAGCCATAAAATTCAAGAGTGTTGAACTGATGGAGGCAAATTAATTATTGGAATAGCATCCAGAAAGAGAAAAAAAATATGTGAGCATTTACATGAAATACATAGTGTTTCAAGTAATTGGAAAGAATGAATTATTCAATAAATTGTGTGAGAATAATTATTCCTAGAGTAAGAACAGAGCTAGATGTTTAGCTCACACTGCCATTAACAGAAATAGATTCCAGATAGGGGAAAGATTTAATGGTAAAGCAAAAGAGTGATAAAAACAGAAATGGTCTTAAAAGAAAATATTAGAAATTATGAACATAAACAGGATTCAAAAGTTAAATATTTAAAAAGGAAATTCAGGCAGGTTTGAATGCAGATTTTTTAATCCATGTGACAAAAGACATTATAAACAAATTTAGAGAACAAGTGAACAGGGAAATACATTTATAAATATATGTGTCAGACAAAAGGGTAGTGTATATAATCTGTTAATCTAAAAACTAATAAGTATAATTTTTGCATTATTATTATTGTTATTATTTTAACTTATGAAATATTTCCAAAATGTAGAAAAACAGAGAATGTGATAATACCCAATTGCCTATCACTCAGGTTTAATATATCTGCTTGTAATGCTTTTAAATTTTTTTTTATTTCAGCATATTACGGGGGTACAAATGTTTAGGTTACACGTATTGCCTTTGCCCCACCAGAGTCAGAGCTTCAAGCATGTCCATCCCCCAGTCAGTGCGCACCACACCAATTAGGTGTGAATATCCCCATCCCTTCCTCCCCCTCCCATCTACCCAACACCCGATGAATGCTACTACTGTATGTACACTTAAGGTTTGATCAGTTAAAACCAATCTGATGGTGAGTACTTGTGGTGCTTGTTTTTCCATTCTTGGGATACTTCACTTAGTAGAATGGGTTCCAGCTCTATGCAGGATAACACTTTTTAAGTAATAAAAGGTAATGGTACAGTTGAAAATCACTTACGTCTTGCCAGCGACCCCACCAATCACTTTTTCTTTTCTCTCTTCCAAAAAATAAACCTTATTCAAAAGTTGGTATTATCATTCCTATGCATGTTTTTTTTCCTCACCTGTCATGCGTAATATACCTTTCCATAAACAATATAATCTAATTTGCCTTTAAATTTTACACAAATGGCATTGTATAAAATTGTATAATACTATATTGTGCATTGCTTATCTCTTGCTGTATATCAAGTTGCCCCCAAAGTACCTCAAAATATAGTAACATAAAAGAACAAATATTTATTATCACACATTTTGTGTGGGGCAGGAATCCAGGTGTGGTTTGAATGGGTGACTTTTCCTCAAAACCTCTCACCAGGCTTCAATCAAGATACTGATCAAATCTTCAGTTTCATCTGAAGGTTCAACAGAGGAAAAATGTGCTTCCAATCTCACTCACATGGTTGTTAGCAGTATCTTACTCTTTGTGAGTTGTAGAACTAAGGGACTTAGTTCTTTACTGCTTGTTAACCAGCAGCCTCCCTAAGTTTTTTGCCACATTGGCTTTTCTACAGAATAGCTCACTACATGGCAGCTGACTCTTATCAGAGCTATCAAGTGAGATCACAAGAGACGGTGAGCAAAACCAAAACCAGAGACTTTTTGTAATCTACTCTCAGAAGTAGTATCTCATTAATTTTGCCATATTCTATTCATTTGAAGCAAGTCACTAGGTTCAGACTACACTCAAGGGGAGGGATTACCCAAGGGCATAAATGCTGGGAAGTGAGAATCATTAGAGGCCATCTCAGTGGCTGTTTATCACAGTTACACAATTTTTGCAACTTTTTTTAGTTCTACTTCATGTTCTATTGATTTATACATGTCGATATGTCATTTAATCATTTTAAGCATTGTATAGTACAATTTATGTAGCCATTTTCATTATGCTAGGAGGCTTTATAAGGTATTCTTAACATATTATACTCCTATCAGAATTGTATGAGAACACAAACTTTGGTCAACTACGACTTTCTACATTTATGTATTATTTTCATTTAGTTAAATGAGCAGGTATGACTTCCATACTGACAAAAAGATAAAAAAATTATAACAAATAAAAATATGCATAATCTGTCTGAGTCACTGGTCAGCCCTATTGTGGTGTTACATCGTTACATCATGTAAGAACCCAGGGTCAGTCACTACAAGATCCGGAAAAGTAATTTATATCATCACTGAATAATTTCAGAGGCATGAATGTGCATTGCAGACATCCAAATATGCTAAAATTTTTCATCTCTTATCTTAAAATCTCACTTTTCACAAAGCTTCTTCCCAAACTCCACTATACCCACTACCACCTCAACTATTATAAGAATTACTGCAGGCTCTTGAACTCCTGTCTCCTCTACTTTCTCTCAATTGTACCTTCACACATTATTTTACAGATGACTGTAGCACCTCTGAACTTCATTCACATGTTTTCTTCACCCATTATTCTACTTCCAGTGTCCCAAGAGCTTAGCAGTGTAGACAAACAGAAATTTTCTTGGAGGGATGGGTTTGGTGTGGAGATGGGAGAGAAAAAGGAAAGATCTTTAAATGCATTAAAAAGTCAATTTTAATTTAATTAATAACAATTTGTGTAACTATCACACAAAAACAAGCTCTACCTGTGGGGGACAAAAGGAAGAACATTTAAAGAATTGACTTAGTTTTGTGAATGAAATGGTGACTTTTGGTGGTGTCAAAATTTAAATCAGTTGCTTTGTTCCGTAGAATGCTGCTTTCTCATCTTCTAGGATGAAAATAATCCTACCCGATGTTAATGGCAGTGTTTCAGCAAAATCTCAGAATTTCTTGAATTCTCATATTCTCTGATCCATCTGTAGTTGTGTTTCCATTTGTTTGGAATGATACTTACTATGTTAATTAATGTCATGTTTATCTTATTAGATATGCTAAAATTCTTCCATTGCAAAGATAATTTATCTACTCAATCAAAACAGAGATGTGCATATGAATCAATCCTGATCTATGTGAGATATACAGAATACTGATTGCTAACCATTTTAGTTGGCTTTACAGTTATTTAGAAGGATTAAGGAGAGAAGTAAATAGTCATTCCTAACTCATCTAACTGGGCTCTTCAAAATAAGCATGCAATACCAAGCTATTAAAATAATATCAGCAATTTAGGCAAAGGGATGAAATTCAACCAAAGCCCTCTGCTCCTTATTCTCTCACTTTGACCTCAGGCAAGATAAACTTATTATTTACGCTTTCTTCTCTTGGATAGATGTGTCTAGCCACTATTGCTATGATATTAAATCATCTTGGAGCATGTCTTGGCTATAGCTCGGCCCTCATCTTTAATTCCTCATACTGATGAAGAATGTGAGAGCTTCACTTAGGTCTCAATGCATCATGCAAACTAGCAGGATATGTGTCTTAAAATTATCCTACCACATCACTAGATGCCAGTCTTTTTAGGATATCTCCCCACTCTCTCCTCTACTTCTTTTAAAAGAAGTAGGACCCACTTCTCTTTGTTCTACAACCCCAGTGTTATTACAGCAGGATCAAGGACTAAATTTTTTTAATTATTTAAATTTAAATTGCTCTAATTAGAAGCAGTGCCCAATTCTTTTTTATTTTATTTTTAATTGGAATGTAATAGTTATGCATATTTATAGAGATACACTGTAATGTTTTGATACATCTATACATTGTGTAGTGATCAAATCAGGATAATTAGAATATCCATCATCTCAAACGTTTATCATTGCTTTATAGTAAGAACTTTCAAAATCCTCTCTTCTAGCTATTTTGAAATATAGGATACATTTCTATGCAATAGAACACCACAATTTATTCCTTCTACCTAACTGTAACATAGTACCCATTAACCAATGTTTTTCCATCCCCTCTCCCTCCTACCTTCCTTAGCCTCTGGTAACCACTATTTTGTTCTCTACTTCAGTGAGATAAACTTTTTTAGATTCTATATATGAATGGAGTCATGTATTATTTGTCCTTCTGTGCCTAAATTATTTCACTTAACATAATGTCCTCCAGGTTCAACCATGTCACAAATGACAGAATTTCTTTTTTATTTAAGACACAATAGTATTGTATTGTGTATATATACTACCTTTTCTATCCATTCTACTATTGATGGATACTTAGGTTGCTTCCATATCTTGGCTATTGTGAATAGTGCTGCAGTAAACTGGGAGTACAGCTATGTCTTGGACATAATGATTGCATTTCCTCTGAATATATACCTGGCAGTGAGATTGCTGAGTCATATGGTGATTCTATTTTTAATTTCCGAAGGAATCTCCATATTGCTGACCATAATGTCTGTACTAATTTATATCCACACCAATAGTATGAGTTCCCTTTTCTCCAAATACTCATCAGCATTTGTTATTTTTTGTCTTTTGATAATAGCATTTCTAACTGTGGTGAGATGTTATTTCCTTATGGTTTTGACTAGCATTTCCATATTAGTAATGTTGAACATTTTTTCATATACCTATTGGCCATATGTGTGTCTTCTTTTGAGAAATATGTATTCATGTATTTTGACCATTTTATTTGGATTTTTGTTATTGATTTATTTGAGTTCCTTAAATATTCTAAATATTAACCTTTTATCTGATGCATGTAGTTTATAAATATTTTCTGCCATTCTGTAGGTTGTCTCTGTGCTCTACTGACTTTCTTTTGTTATGCAGAAGCTTTTTGTTTGATATAATTCCATTTGTCTGTTGTTGCTTCTGTTGCCTGTGCATTTTAGGTAATATCCAAAAAAAATTCTTTCCCAGAGCAATGTCATGAAGTGTTTCCCCTGTGTTTTCTTCTAGTAGTTTCAGAGTTTTGGGTTTTATATTTAAACCTTTAATCCATTTTGAGTTGATTTTTGAATGTGGTGAGAGTAGGAATCTAGATTCATTCTTTTCCATGTGAATAACCAGGTTTGCTAACGCTATTTATTGAAGAGACTGTCCTTTCCACAATGTGTGTTCTTGGTGCCTTTGTCAAAAATAAGCATGCTGAAAATGTGTGAATTTATTTCTGGGATTTCTATTTTGTTCCATTGGTCTGCACATCTGTTTTAATGCTGGTACCATGCTGTTTCAATTGCTATATCTTTATATTATATTTTCGAATTTGGTAAAGTAATCCCTTCAGTTTTGTTCTTTTTGCTCAGGATGGCTTTGCCTATTCTGGGTCTTTTGTGCTTCTATATAAATTTTAGGATTTTTTTTCTATTTCTGTAAAGAATGTCATTGGTATTTTGAGAGAGATGGCATTAAATCTGTAGATTGCTTTGGGTAGTATAAACACTTTAAATATAAATTCTTCCACTCAGTGAACATGGGTTATCATCACTTTTATCTGTGTCCTCTTCAATTTCTTTCATCAATGTTTTATAGTTTTCATTGTAGATGTTTCTTAACTCCATAGTCAAATTTATTCCTAGGTATTTTACTTTATATTTTTACATATTATAAATGAGATTGCTTTTTAATTTCTTTTTCAGATAATTTGCTATTAGAGTACAAATATACCACTGATTTTGTATGTTGATTTTGTATTATGAAACTTTACTGAATTTATTAGTTTTAACAATTTTTTGGTGGAGTCTGTCAGGTTTTCTATGTATGATATTATGCCATCTGTAAACAGGAACAATTTGACTTCCTGTTTTTTTTTTTTTTTTTTAATTTGTTTGCCCTTTATTTCTTTCTCTTGCTTAATTGTTCTGGTGAGGACATCCAGTACTATGTTGAATAAAAGTGATAAAAATGGGCATCCTTGCCTTGTTCCAGATCTTAGAGAAAAAGCTTTTAGCTTTTCCCCATCCAATGTGATATTTTATTATGTTAATATATGTTTCTTCTATACCTGGCTGCTGAAAGTTTTTTTATCATGAAGGGATGGTAAATTTTATCAAATGCTTTTTCTGCATCTATTCAAATGATTATGCGAATTTTATTCTTTATTTTGTTAATGTGATATATCATGTTTATTGATTTGTGTATGTTGAACCATCCTTGAATCTCTAGGATGAATCCCACTTGATCATGGTGAATTATCTCTTTTTTTCCTTTAAGATACTTTAATTTTTTATTTGTTTTATTTTTTCAGCTTATTAAGGTTTAATTGACAAATAGAAAATTATATATATTCATAATTTTTAACATAATGTTTTAATGTATGTATGCATGGTGAATTACCTGTTAAATGTGCTGTTGAATTCAGTTTGCTAGTGTTTTGTTGAGGGCATTTACCTCTATGTTCATCAGTGATATTGGCCTGTAGTTTTCTTTTTCAGTCTGTTCTTGTCTGGATTTGGTATCAGAGTAATGCTTGTCTTAAATAATGACTTTGGAAGAATTCCCTCCCCTTCAATATTTTGGTATAGTAGGAAAAGAATTGCTGTTAGCTCTTCTTTAAATACTTTGTAAAATTCAGCAGTGAAGCCATCATTTCCTGGGCTTTTCTTTGATGGGAAACTTTTTATTACTGATTCAGTGTTACTAACTTTTGATCTTTTCAGATCTATTTCTTCATAATTTAAATCATCCTAGGTTGCATGTGTCCAGAAATTTATCAATTTCTTCTAGGTTTTCAAATTTGTTGGCATATAATTGTTGTAACAGTTTCTTATGATCCTTTCTCTTTATGAAATATACATTTTAATGTCTCTTTTTCATTGAGCTGAGACATTTATCTTATGTACCCCCATAATATGCTGAAATTTAAAAAAAAGAGAGTATGTTTAAATGCTCATGTATTTAAATAATTTGAATATATTTTATTTTGCTTATTGTGTAGCAGAATGAAAATGTTATATGTAATGTTCTCATTTTTAAAACAAAAATTTACATCTTCTAATGACAGCCTATTCCATGTTAATTTCAATGAAATATATAGATCTACTTTATAGGAAATAAAGTTTATTATTTTGTATTTCATACTCACCACATCTCTGTGTTATCTGTCTATTAATTTCCTATTTATCTTAACGTAAGTATATTCTTTAGCTGGTCATTAGTGGGATACAAATATGCCTGACTCAATTTTTTTAATATTGTTTTCTCCATGTATTTCTATAATTTTTGTATGTTTTGTTGCTGTATTGTTTAAGAAATACATAAAATGTAAAAAAAATTTACTATGGCTTTTCTCTTTGTGTTGCTAAATTATTCATCTTGTTTATGATTTCTTAATTTAAATTGTTTTCTAAACATTATAATTTGTTCTGTGATTCTTATTTTACTTAATAAATCTTAAACTTACATTTTATTATGTCTACCTAACCTTTTTTTCTAGAAGTATCTCTTATATGTACCAACATATTGCTGAATTTTGTGATTCATCCCCATCTTCTTTTGATATAGGAATGAATATTCTGATGATCAACATTGTTCTATTTGTACTATATTTGTACTATTTTCCATCATTTTGTTTTTTATCTTTTGGGCAGGATGAGTGTTTTCTCTTTTCTATTATGCCTTTTACAATTGTGAACTACATATTGTTTCAGATAACTGAAATCTGTTGAGACAAAGGCCTAAATTCAGCATTACTGGGAGACATGCACCTATTGTTCTGGGTTCCAAAGGCAAGTCTTCTGAAATAATTTGTGTTTCATGAAGATAAACATGAATATTATAAATAGATGGGGGCGTTGGAGACTTTAAGGCTTTAAATTGATCTCTTGTCTAATATTATACATTCCAAGAAATGATACTTACAGAGAAGAAAAAGTATATAACTACCTAGAAAATATAGACTTTCTTGACAGAAAAACTAACCTCTAAATGAAGAAGTTTTCTTTTAATACTTTTTATGTAAATTTCAGCCATCAGGAATTAAAGTCAACTGATGCTGCATTTTTATGACTGTTTAATATATGTGTATATAAATATAATTTATTTATCTCATTTCATACTCACAACTCAAAAAAATGGATTCTGTTATTATCAGTGATGGAACTGAAGGTTACAGAGGTTAAGTAATACATCCAAAGTCAGAGACTTAGAAAGTGGTGAAGCAGGGATTTAAACATATTAATAGTTCACTCTGACTCATATGTGAGGCCACAAACAAACCTTAATAAATTTAAGAAGATTAAGTATCAAGTATCTCTTCCAAACACAAAAATATAAAAGTAGAAATCAAGTCAGGTATGGTGGTTCACACCTGTAATCCTAGCACTTTGGGAGGCTGATGTGGAAGGATCACTTGAGGCCAGGAGTTCAAGGATAGCCTGGGCAATATAGCAAGACTTTGTCTCTACCCTGGAGTTCAAGGTTACAGTGAAATATGATCATACCACTGAACTCCAGCCTGGGCAACAGAGTGAGACACTGTCTCAAAAAAAAAAAGCTATAAGTCAGTAACTAGAGAAAACTGAAAAAAAAAATCACATATAAGTGGAAATTAAACAACATGCTCCTGAATAACCAATGGGCCAAAGAAGATAAAAGAAAGGAAATTTTAAAAAATCTTCAAAAACAGAAAAATGAAAACACACACCCAAAACCTTTGGCATGCATCAAAAGCAGTCCTGTGATGGAAGTATATAGCAATAAATGCCAACATTAAAAAAGAAGAAAGATCTCAAATAAATAAACTAGCATTACATCTCAAAAAACTAGAATACAAAGAAGAAAGTAAATCCAAAGTTAGCAGCAGAAGAAAAATAATACAGGCATACATCAGAGATACTGGGGGTTCCATTCCCAACCACCAAAATAAAGTACCTATTGCAATAAAGCAAGTCACACTATTTTTTAAAAATTTCCTGATGTATTTGAAAGTTATGTTTACACTATACTGTAGTCTAAATGTGAAAATCATTATTTCTTAATAACATTTTACATAGCTTAATTAAAAATACTTCATTACTAAAAAATGCTAACAATTATCTGAGACTTCAACAAAATGTAATCTTTTTGTTCATGAAGGGTCGTGCCACAATGTTGATGGCTGATGACTAATCAGAGTGGTTGTTGCTGATGATCAAAGTGGCTGTACCAATTTCTTAAAATAAAAAAATAAAGTTTCTCACATTGATTGACTATTTGATTCCTTTCATAAAAAGTTTCTCTGAAGCCTGAAACACCATTTGATAGGACTTTATCCACGGTAAAACTTCTTTCAAAATTGCAGTCAATAATCTCAAACCTACTTTATCAACTAAGTTTACATAATATTTTAAATCATTTGCTGTTATTTCAACAATGTTCATAGTATATTCACCAGGAGTAGATTGCATGTCAAGAAGCCACTTTCTTTATTCATTCATAAGAAAAAACTCCTTGTCCATTAAAAATTTATCATGAGATTTCAGCAATTCAGTGACACCTTCAGACTCCACTTCTAATTCTCTTACTGTTTCCAACATGTCTACAGTTACTTCTTCCACTGAAGTTTCAAAAGTCTCAAATCCATCCATGAGAGTTGGAATCAACTTCTTCCAAACTCCTATTAATGATGATATTTTGACCTCCTCTGATGATTCATGAATGTTCTTAATAGCATCTAGAGTGGTGAATCACTTCCAGAAGGTTTTCAATTTCTCCCAGATCCATTAGAAGAATCACTATCTAAGGCAATTATTAAGCTTTTTTGAAATGTGATTCTTAAATAATGAAACTTGAAATTTGAAATTACTCCTTGATCTGTGGGCTGCAGAATGGACGTTGTGTTAACAGGCATGAAAACAACATTAATCTCCTCGTACATC
Organism: Indri indri; assembly: GCA_004363605.1. Taxonomy (NCBI): domain Eukaryota; kingdom Metazoa; phylum Chordata; class Mammalia; order Primates; family Indriidae; genus Indri; species Indri indri. The sequence continues at coordinate 23,781 of RJWJ010016226.1, forward strand.
TTCATCAGAGCTCTTGGGTAACTAGGTGCATTATCAATGAACAGTAATATTTTGGAAAAAAAAGATCTTTTGTTTCTGAGTTGTATGTCTCAAGATTGAGCTTAAAATTCAGTAAACCATGCAATAAACAAATGTGCTGTAATCCAATCTTTGTTCTATTTATAGATCACAGGCAAAGTAGATCTAACTTAATTTGTAAGGGTTCTAGGATTTTCAGAATGGTAAGTGAATATTGGCTTCAACTTAAAGTTGCCAGTTACATTAGCCCTTAACAAAAGAGTCAGTTTATTCTTTGAAGCTTTGAAGCCAGGCATTGATTTCCCTATAGCTATGAAAGTCCTAGATGGCATCTTCTAATATACGGCTGTTTCTTCTACATTGAAAATCTGTTGTTCAGTACAGCCACATACATCAATTATCTTAGTTAGATCTTCTGGAGAGCTTGCTGCAGCTTTTCCACCAGGATTTGCTGCTTCATCTTGTACTTTTTTGTTATGGAGATGGCTACTTTCTTTAAACCTCTTGAACCAAATTCTGCTAGCTTCAAACTTTTCTTCTTTCTGCAGCTTCCTCACATCTTTCAGCCTTCATATAACTGAAGAGAGTTAGGGCCTTGTTCTAAGAGAGTGTTGTGGCTGGTTTGATCTTCCACCAGGAGTTAGCTACTCTCCCAGCAAAACAGGCCCCAAGGCAGGATCGTCTCCAGGGATTTGGAAATAAAAGGAAATAAAGAAATAATATAGGTAGAGAAATGATTGAGATGGAGCCAAAGTGCAGTTTAAATGATGGAGGACTTAGGGGGTCTCCAGCATTCCCGTGAACTCTGAGATCACGAGTGAAGTCCCACATCGGTATTTATTGTTACAGTAAATAGTTGTCTTTTGTTAAAGAATTACATGTACAGCTCATTTTTTGAGGTTTCCAGGGGAACCTTACCTAATTCTGTCTACAAGAATAGATGGTTACAAAATTTTTTCTATGATAAGCATATTAAGCCCTAAGTTAGAAACAGACCTAGGTGAACATACAAATTAAAGATAAAATGTATAAAATGAGAACACTGAGTCTGTACTACTCTAATCTACTTCTTCTAAACACAGAGACATGTAGTCAAGAGTGAAGCAGGAATAGTCTTGAAGTCTAGGATAGTTCCAGCTGCATGTTATCTGCTGGGCAGGCGTTTTACTCAGCTTCTCTGCCAAGGACCCAAACCAAGCTTCTGCCTTGCAAAAAAGCTCAAGGCGATGGCTGGCAGCAAAGAAGAAATGTTGCTTTGCAAACGTCCTCTGAAAATGCCTCCCTTGTTGTAAGCAGCTTCTATTCTGTGAACTAACATGTCCACAGATTCCTTCAAGGCAAAGCCCTGCAAAACCCCTGAAACTTTTCATGTCTCTTAGCCTATTTCCCAACAGTCTTCTATCCAGACCACTAAAATTTTTCCATAAAGGCAATAAGGTTGTTTTGCTTTCGTGTTATTACTGTGTTCACTGGAGTAACACTTTTAATTTCCTCAAAGAACTTTTTCACAACTTGGCCATCTGTTTACTGCAAGAGGCCTAGTTTTCAGTCTATCTTGGTTTTTAATATGTCTTAGTCACTAAGCTTAATCATTTCTAGTTTTTTATTTAAAGTGAGAGACATACAACTCTTCTTTCACTTGAACACTTAGAGGAATTTATAGGGTTATTATTTGGCCTTATTTAAATATTGTGTGTCTCAGTGAATAGGAAGGCCCAAGAAGTGGGAGAAAGATGGAGGATGGCTGGTTATTGGAGCATTCAGAACACACACAACATTTTTGATCAGGTTTGCCATATTATATGGGTGCAGTTTGTGGTGCCCCAAAATAATTACAATAGTATCATCAAAGATCACTGGTCACAGATCGCCATAACAGATAAAATAATGCTCAAGAGGTTGGAATAATATGAGAATTACCAAAATGTGACACAGAGACCCACAATGAGCACATGCTTTTTGAAAAATTGCATTAGAAGACTTGCTTGACACAAGAGTGCAACAAATATTCAATTTCAAAAAAAGTACAATGTATGTAAAGTGCAATAAATTGAAGCACAGTAAAATGAGGTATGCCTGTAACAATCAGGGCAGAAGTAAATCTACTAGAGAATAGAAAAACTATAGAAAAAGTGGAAAAACTGAGTTGATTAAAAATAAACAAATAAAATTGGCAAACCCTTAATTATACTAAGATAAAAAGTGAGAAGACAAATAAAATCAGAAATGAAAATGGAGACATTACAACTAATATCACAGATATACAAAGGATCAGAAGAAACCACTGTGAACAAGTATATACCCACACATTGGATAACCTAGAGAAAATTTATAAATTCCTAGGCACGTATAACCTACCCAGACTGAATTATAGCAAAATAAAAAATCTGAATCACGCAATAATAAGTAATGATATTGAATGAATAATAATTCTTTCCAAAAAAAAGGACCTTATATCTTTATGGCTGAATTATACCAAACATTTAAAAAAGAAGGAACAGCAATCTTCCTTAAACTGTTCTGAAATACAGAAGTTGAGGGAATATTTCAAAACTCATTATATGAGGCCACCATCCTTCTGTTAACAAAGCCAGACAAAGACACCAAAAGAAAAGAAAACTACAGGCCAATATCTCTGATGATGACATATGCAAAAATCCTCAATAAAATATTAGCAAACTGAATTTCACAACACATAAAAAAGTGTTTATATCATGGCCAGTTGGGATTTATCTTTGAGATGCAAGTATGGTTTAAAATATGTAAATCAATCAATGTGATATACCACATTAACAGAATGAAAGATAAACATGCATGATCATCTCAAAAGATGCAGAGAAAGTGTTTGACAATGTTCAACGGGCTTTGATGACAAAAGCTCTCAACAAATTAGATATAGCAGGAAATTCACTCAAAATGATAAAGACCATTTATGAGAAGCCCACAGCTAACATTATAATGTATAGGGGAAAAAATGGAAAGCAGTTTCTTCTAGGATTTGGTACAAGCAAAAGTGCCCACTCTCATCATTTCTATTCAATATAGTACAGGAAGTACTAGCAAGAGCAATCAGATAAGAAAAAGAACTAAAAGGTATCTAATTAGAAGAAAAGAAAAAGGAAAATTGTCCCCATTTGCAGATGACATAATCTTGTACATAGAAAACTCCAAAAACTCCACCAAAAAAAGCAGATTAGACCTAATAATTAATTTAGTAATTTTCTAGATTCAAAGTAAACAAAATTAGTTGCATTTCTATACACTAATCACGATTTATCTGGAAAACAAATCAAGAGAGCAATCCTGTTTGCAATACCTACAAAATTGAAATACTTATAAATACATTTAACCAAGATGATTAAAGGCAATAAAAACTATAAAATATTGATGAAAGAATTTTGTTTTATTTTTATTTCAGGTATTATGAAGGTATAAACATTTTGGATATATTTTATGTCTTTGCCTCACCCAAGCGAGGGTTAGAGGCATGCCCTTCCCCTCTACATTGCTCACCGTGTCCTTTAGTTGTGAGTTTACCCCTAAACTCCCTAATCCCTGGAGAATATTACTGCCATGTGGGCACCATAGCATTTATCAGTTAGTGCCAATCTGATGGCAAGTACATGTGGAGCCTGTTCTTCCAATCTTGTGATACCTCACTTCAGATAATGGGCTCAAGCTCAATCCAGGAAAATATAAGAGGTGCTAGATCACTGTCATTTCTTATAATTGAGTAATATTCCATTTGATGAAAGAATTTGAAGAAGGCATATAAATGGAAAAACATCCCATGTTCATGGATCAGAAGAATTAACACTGCTAAAATGACCATACTACCCAAAATGATCAACAGATTCAATGCAATCATTATCATATATTCCCTTTGCATTTTAAAAGAAATAGGAAAAACAACTCTAAAATTTGTACAGAACTACAAAAGACTCCAAATAACCAAAGCAATCCTGAGACAGGAAAACAAGTTGGAGGCATCACACTACCTGATTTCAAATTATCCTACAAAATAGTGTGATACTGGCATAAAAACAGACATGTAAACTAAGTGAGCAGTATAGAGAGCTCAGAAATAAACCATACACTGCTGATGGGGCTGCAAACTATTGTAAACTCTGTGGAAAGTAATATGGAGATACCTCAAAGAAATATAAGTAGAATTACCATTTGATCCAGCAATCCCATTACTGGATATCTACCCAAAGGAAAAAAAAAAGACAATCAATAAAAAAGATATCTGCACTCAAATGTTCATAGCAGCACAATTCACAATTGCAAAGATGTGCAAACAACCAAAGTTCCCATCAATACATGAGTGGATTAATAAAATGTGGTATATACATACAATGGAGTTCGACTCAGCCACAAAATACAATGGTGATCTAGCACCTCTTGTATTATCCTGATGGAGCTAAGCCCATTGTACTAAGTGAAGAAACACAGGAATGGAAAAACAAGCACCACATGTATGCACCATCAAATTGGTATCGACTGATCAACACTTAAGTGCACATATAGTAGTAACATTCATCGGGTGTCGGGTAGATGGAGGATGGAGGTGGAGATGGGTATATACACACCTAATGGGTGTGGTGTGCACCATCTGGGGGATGGATATGCTTGAAGTTCTGACTTGGGTGGAGCAAAGGCAATATATGTAACCTTAACATTTGTACCCCCATAATATGCCGAAATAAAAAAAAATAAAAAAGAAATAAATGAAAACTTATATTGTAAACTAATTTTCAACAAAGACCCTGAGAAGTCACAATGAGGACAGTCTCTTCAATAAATTTTGTTGGAAAAACTGAATATCCACATGCAAAAGAATAAAACTGCATCCTCACCTTAAGCCATATAGAAAAATTAACTCAAAATCAATTAAAGACTTAAATATAACACTGGAAATTTTAAAAACTTCTAGAAGAAAACATAGGAGAAAAGCATCTTAACATTAGTCATGGCAATGAGTTTTTAAATAGGATACCAAAAGCACTCACAACAAAAGCAAAAATAAATAGGTGGGACTACATCAAACTAAAAGCGTTTGCACAACAAAAGGAAGAATCAACAAAATGGAAAGACAGCCTACATAGGGGAAGAAAATATTTCTAACCATATATCTGATAAGAGCTTAATACCCAAAATATATAAGAAACTCGCACAACTCAATAGCAAAAAATGAATGACCTGATTAAAAAATGAGCAAAGAACCTGAATAGACATTTGTCCAAAGAAGACATGGAAATGTCCATTGGGTACATAAAAAGGTGCTCAACATAATTCTTCATCAGGGAAATGCAAATTAAAACCACAATGAGTTATCACACTTGTTAGGATAGCTATTATAAAATATACAAGAGGTAATAAGTGTTGCTGAGGATGTGGAGAAAAGGAAACTCTTGTATATTGTTTATAAGAATGTATGTTGGTACAGTCATTACAGAAAACAGCATGGAGGCCAGTGTTTATATATATATATATATATATAAATGTGTGTGTGTGTGTGTGTGTGTGTGTATATATGTATATATAATAGAAGGAATCCTGCCCTTTGAGACAACTTGGATAAAACTAGAGGACATTTACCTGAAATAAGCCAGACACAGAAAGAAAAATACTGCATAACCTCACTTACATGTAGAATCTAAAAATAAAAAAGAAGAAGAAGGCCAATGCATAGAATCAGAGAATAAAACTGTGGTTACCAGAGGTGGAGGTGTTGTGGGAGGGGTTAATGGAGGAATGCACATTATGAAGAATATAGTTAATAACGTTGTATACTGGAAGTTTTCTAAGAGAGTGTAATTTAGGTGCTCTTACCACCCACACACAAAAGGTAACTGTGAGATGATGGATGTGTTAAATTTCTGAACTGTGGTAATTATTTCACTATATATATGTGTATCAAAACATCATTTCATATGCCTTAAATTTATACAACAAAAAAAGAGTTCGCTGTGACTCAACAGCCCTCTCAAATCAAAGCAAAACTGAAAACATAATTTCCCTATTTTAAGTCATGTATTAATATTAATGCCAAATCCTGGAGTAATAAAGAAAAAAGCTAAAGTATGTTTTAAAGGTATATTAGAATTTTACTGTAGCAAGTTTGTAAAGTAAAGGAATTCAGTTATACTCAATACAATGTAAATGCAATTTTCATTCCTGTGTTTTCTTCATTTCCGTTGTAATGGATATCTACAGCTGAGACATTTCCATCTTCTTTCTTTTGATCGCAACCTTATTGGGGATATGTATTCACAGATGTTTGTTTTCATGGATAATGGCAAAGATGATTCTGATAATTTTGTTGTTGTACAGGTACATCCTTATAGGAAAAAATGTTCCTGAAGATTTCTTTATTTAGATAATGTCCTAGCCTATGATAAACCATAAAAAGCTACTTTTCATTGCTTATTTTATTCTTTGCAGAAAGGAAAAGCAGTGGCTAGTGAATTTCTATGTCAAAGGAATCTCAATTTATAGTGTTGATTGGTGTTTACATAGTGACATAAAAATGATAAAGTACAAAGGAAAATAAAGAAATAAATAATAGTCAATTCTTTTATATATACCTTACTCTCTGTTCTCCATTGACCTACAACTAATACACTTATTATTTAAAACAAACCAAAAGAGATTTTTTTTAAACCTGGTATTTCCGTATGTCTTTCATTTATCTAAAGAACAAATAGTTTGCATCACAGTAATACTGAGATTCAATTTTTGATAAAAAACAACTTTTCTTCTTCTTTCTCCTCCTCCTTCTTTGTCTTTTTTTAACTTCAATTCCTTCCTGTCAGTCCCCATGCAGTGCCATCTGCCATACCTGCAGCCACCTGATCAGCAGGGCCCTCCCGCTGACCCATGACAAAATCATGCACAAGGCCCCACAGGGCATCCATAGGTGCCACCATCTCCAGAGTGGCATCAGCAGCCATGACGTGAACTAGAGACTGCTCAGGAAGAAAAACTTCTGATTCTTCATATTTTACTTTGCATATAAATTGCCTCTTGAGTAATTCCACATTAATTAAAATTATATTTTGCAACATAGAATGAAAAGGATTAAACATATTTATACACTTACTCATTTTTTCCCTGACTGAAGAGTTGCCTAGAAATGCCATTGACAAAAAAACAGTGTAATCTTTCCTGGTTCTGCCATGTTTAAACTGAGATATACCATTTTTTGTGTCTTCTATAGAAGGGATACATTTGATTTGTTTATGTCTTTTGTCTGTAATATTTGAAAAGTACATTTTAGAGATGCCACATTTATTTAAAAATATAGTGTATTCCTCAATGCCATTGAAAAAGCTAAAGTATAAATGACATTGAAAATTATAAATAGTCTAAGGCAAAACTCCTATTTTGTCTGTTGTTTAGAAAGTTTCATTGATTTGTGATATCTTTGGCAGGCAAAGAGTCTCTTTCCATTTTTCCACATTTGGTGAAATGAAAATTTTCAAATAGCCACATTTTTGCAATTGTGATAGTTTTCAATACAATTTTGTATTTAGGTATAGAATTTATTTGGGTAGGGATTACCAACTGTAGCTATTTATTTATATCCATATATATACATACACACACATGTATCTGTATAATCTCCCCTATTGGTTCTGTTCCTCTGAAGAACCCTGACTAAGATACCGATGCATTTTGGGGGTCCTCTGACAAGCATTAGAAGGCAGTCCATGGTGTAGCTCTATTTGTTGCCACTCTGGCCCTATTTAAGAAACTAGTAGACTTCCTTTTTCCTCCATGTGCAGTAACAGATGTTTTACACCTTCAGTCCATACATAAGGAAGTCTAACTTATTTAAAATTTTAACTCGACTGAATTATTTTACTGACTACTTTCTATGTATAAGCAATATGTTAATCACTACAGAGAACACAAATGTAAGTAAGATCATCTATGCTCTTAAATTGCACAGACACTAGCTGGAATGAAGTTGGAGGTCGGTGTGTAAGGTGGGGGCAAAAGGTAGATAAGTAAAAAATAGCTAAGATAAAAATCAAGGTGGGACAAGTGGCATTAAAATAGATATGAAATGGTATGGGAACAAATGAAGAAAAATCAGATCTAATTAGAGGGGTCAAAAGAGGTTTCATTAAAGAGTTAGTGAGATATAATTGTAGAATTTAAACACGTAGAACTCAGGGCAGGTACAGAAAGCATTCCAGGATGAAGGAGTAAAATAAGCACGGAGGAAGCAAAGTATGAGAGAGTAAGCAGCCCAGCATGTCTGTGGAGTGATACTTTGCAGAGGATCTAGCAGATTAAACAAATAAAAGCCTAAAAAAGATAGTATGAGACAAAATGTAAGAGTCTTGAATGAATAGTTAAGTAGATTCAAGTTAATTTGATAGTTAGCTGATGAACAGCAATGAATGTTTTTGACTAGGACAATAAAATATAGAAAGCTTTACTGAAGGAAGATTATTCTGAAAGAAGGGTAGGATAATTTGTAAGTAGGGAGACTGAAGACACGGAGACCAGTTAAGAAGCTCTTACAATAGCACAAGATTGAGTCAATCAAGCCTGAATTTAAGTGGTAGCAGAGGAAACAGACAGAAAAGTGGATAAAATGTATCCCATGGAAACAAAAATCAGTACAATTCAGCAACTGTTTGGGCATAGGGAAGAGGAAGGAATCAAAGATGATAGAAAGATTTCAAGCTTGATTATGGCTGTTGGGATAAATTAATTATCAGAGAAATAAATTGTCTTCAGCAAGAAAATGAGGAATTCAGTTCTGAGAATTTTGAAATTGTGGTCACAGTAAGGTGCAAATAATCAGGGAAGCAGTTGGCTGTGCAGGTCTCCTGCCCTAAAGAGATATTAGAGCAGAGGATATAGATGTAAGGGTCATTTACATAAAGGTAATATTTGAATCTATGGATATAGATGCATTTTCTGAGGAATAGATTCTTAAAAAATGACAAAAAGGAATGTGAATAAAATCTTAAGGAATGTATGAAAATAGTGGGATCCAGCTTGAAGATAAATGTCAGTAGGCCATATCTGAAAATGTCTAAGTAACTCATGCGATGGGTCTCCAAAGTATATTTCTGTGAGGAAAATTTGAGGAAACAATTCAGATGTAGCTAGGCATGTTCAGCAAACTGGTGGGCTCTTCCAAAAGAAGACTCCTAGCGGGGAGGCTTAAAAACCCTGTGCTTGACCCAGTAACAAAGTTTAGTTAATTTAGGGAAGGAAAATCTAAGAAAAACATTGTATATACAGCATGAACTTTGAAAGGTGCTAAAGCCTACTGGTTAAGAACATAGTTAGTAGTGCCAGAGTGTGAGGGTTTGAATTCCTGTCCTGCTGCTCACTAGCTGGGTGGCTTCTCTTGTTCTTGGTACCTTTAAATGTGTAATTACCAAAATAATAGTACAGCATAAGTTTGTTATAGTGATTAAAGAATTTAAAATACACTAAGAATATAGAACAGTTCTTGAGACTTGGCAAGTTCTCAACAAATGTTTGCTATTATTATGCCATGTTTAGTCTCCTGACCCTAATCCAGTTGGATTGTCTGAAACCTATGGAGAGATATTTTACTGAATATTCTTTAAGATAGGGATGCATAAGAATAATTCTTTGGGATTCATATTACACATTGTAAAATAGAGGGAGCTACTCTCCATCACACTGTCCCCTAAACCTTTTTGGCTTTGACAACTGGAAGAGATAAATGTTGTGCCTACCAGATCAAGTAGAAAGATTATAGTATCCTGAAAAACAGGGACATATCAGTGGCAACAGTCTGATCCATGGTATTGCAGCAATGCCTGCTTTACTACACACAGCAGCAGCCATCGTAATTAGAGAACTACTGTGCCTAGCTGAATGGGAGGGGTGACTATAGCACCTGATACCACAATGAAGATCCACTGGGAGTAGAGCACTCATAAGCTATTCCTCCAAGGTTCTGCGATAAATCATCAAGGCAGACATTGTAGGAGAATTGGGGTAAATTTTGCCAGCAAATGTGATAACTAGATAGCACAATAGGGTTGTATATATTTAGCAGGCTGGAATAAAACGAGGAACTGACAAAGTATACAGAAGAATCAGTCAGGTAGAAATGAGGAGAGGATACTTTTACAGAAGCCAAAGAAAGAGGAATTCTTCGGAGCATGGAGTTGTCGATAGCCTCAAATACTGCAAAAATGTCAAGAAGAATGAATAGTGACAAAGATGATTGGATTTGGAAACCGGAACTCCATATGTAGTATCTTGTAAAGCAGTTTCAATAGAGCAGTAGTGTTGAGACTGATTGTAAGAAGTAAAATTGTGAATGAGTGATGAGGAAGTGAAGAAAATTGGTGTGAAATTTTCTCTGGTGGAAATGTGGAAGAAAATTAGACAAGATAGTACCTTGATGATAGGAATGAGTGAATTATTATTATTATTATTATTATTGGTTTACAGAGAGCTGAACAGTGTTTATAGACAGAACAGGAAAACCTGACACAAGGAGATAATGAAAATTCAACCAAGAGGTACCAGTTCTTATTTGTAGGTCTGATAGAATTCAGCTATGAATCCCTCTGGTTCTGGGTTTATTTTTGGGGGGTGTGAGTTTATTTAAATTACTGATTCAATCTCACTATTCATTACTGGTCTGTTCAGGATTTTTATTTCTTCCTGATTCAAGCTTGGGAGGTTGTGTGTTTCCACAAATTTATTCATTTCCTCTAGATTTTCTAGTTTGTGTGCATAAAGATGTTCATAGTAGTATCAAATGATCTTTTGTATTTCTTTGGTATCAGTTGTAATGTCTGCTACTTCATTTCTGATTGAGCTTACTTGAATAGTCTCTCTTCTTTTTTAAACTATTACTATAAATTCTTTTTATTTCAGGGTATTATGAGGGTACAAACATTTTGGTTATATTTTATGTCTTTGCCTCATCCAAGCAAGGATTAGAGGCTTGCCCTTCCCCTCTACAATGCTCACCGCGTCCATTAGTTGTGAGTTTACCG
>RJWJ010016227.1:0-34804 GCA_004363605.1 Indri indri
CCTGTCCCCTCCCCAGACCCCACAGGATCCTTGGGCAGACCCAATAAATTTATGGGTCTGTATGTGAGCAGCCCTGAGCCTACAGTAGTTCCTTTTTTTCCCCTTTTAAAATTGCGCAAGTAATATATAAATACATTCTTCTTGTAAAAATATCAACCAACAGAACCGTCAAAGCAAAAGTCCCTCTATTCTGCATCCCCAAGCCACTTCTCTCCCCAGAGAGAACAATTATTGTCAGTTATTTTGTTTTATTTCAGCTTTATTGAGGTCTAATTGACAAATAAGAATTGTGTATATTCAAGGTGTACAATGCGATGTTTTGATATATGTATACATTGTGAAATGATTACCACCATCAGGCTAATTAACATGTTCATCACCTTATGTAGTTATGATTTTTGGTCAGTTTAGTATGTATTTTTCCAGATGTATTTCTGTCCACTTACACATACATACATGGCCCTATAGAAATGCATGGTTTTGTGGGGGTGTACATGTTTAAAGTAGATTACACTGTGCATATGGTTAAACAATTCACTTTTTTCACTTGATACATCTTGGGAATCTTTCCATGTCGGTGCTCAGCAAACTACTTATTCTAACTCCTGTGTAACATTCCCTCCGGTGACTCTTCTGTGCCTTATTAAGCCATGCCCGTGCTAGGGGACGTTTAGGTGTTTCCAGTTATGCTTTCACGGTGTCGTCAATGGCATTTTTGCACGTGCTTTGTCGTGCACACGTGCAAGTGTTTTGCAGGGTTAGCTGTTGGAAGTGGAACGCAGGGGCCGAGTCAGCATGTTTTAAAACCTCACTGCCCTCCTACTCTCAACACTGGATATTTTTAGTCTTTTTAATGTTTGCTAATCTGATGAGAAAACAATGATATTTGGTATTTAATTGTATTTCTCTGTTTACATCGAGGTTTGGCATGTTTCCTTTGCTGCTGGCCACTTGTGTTTCTGTCACCATGAATTACCTCTTTAAATCCTTTGCCTCTCCCTTTTTTTGCCTTTTTCTTATTGAACCGTAGGACTTGTTGATGTACTGAATGTTAATTCTTTGCTTTTAATACAGATATTTTAATATGGTACTTGTCTGTTAACTTTATTTATATCTTTTATTGTTCTGGATTTTGGGTTACCTGGGTTTTTACTTTTTTTCCTTCATGCCACCTGTGTTTTTCTTCCTTTCTTAAAAAGGCCTTCCTTAGTCCGTGATTATAAACATGTGAAAACCATTTTAAAGTTGCAGCTAGTTGGGACTATCCCAGGGGCCAGAATCTGGTTGGCCTTTGGGACCTAGAGAAGCCCAGGTGGGGTGGGTATGCTCTGGGGCCTAGGACTCCACATTTGCCTCATCCTAGAGGGTGCGGAACAGAAGCCATGGCTGCCTGGATGGTCCCTGCCACCACAAGGCCAGTCTAGACGGAGTGCTTTAAGGTGCTGCAGTTGCCCACTCCACCCTAAAAGGGTGCAAAAAAAAGGCCACCCCGATGATGGCCCAGTTTTTGGAGAGTTTCATCCCTTCCCCCCAAAAGTCCTTGACACAGCAGTCCCAGAACAATGCAGATGGGTATAACAGAAGAGGTAATTCTGAGGATGTGCTCTGTAAAGGCAGCTGCATGTAGTAGAAAAGCAGAAATGGAGATGTGGTTCTGATGCCAAACACGAAAGCGTTTATCATCACAAGGTCTCGCTGAAGTATCTGCATTTTAATGCACCATGCCAGGTAGAGTGCAAAAGGAGGGAGCCTGGCGGGGGGAATGTCTGTCCTTGGAGAGATTGCCCCCTTCACAAGGAGCAGTAGAGCAGAATTAGAGATCTGTGACCAAGTCCTTGCTCTGCCCTTTAGCAGCTATGAAACTGTGAGTGTATCAGTGACCTTTCTGAGGTCTCAGCCTTCTCCATAAAATGGGAATTATCCTGGCTTGTTGGGGTGTTGTGAGGATTGATGGCTTAATGGGAAAGTGCTCTAAGAACTATAGTGTCATTGTTATACTTGGTGTTTAGGGGACACATGAGGAAGAGGATATGTCTCTGTCCTCTGAGAGCTTGTGATGTGTATGCTTAGAAACAGAAAACAGGACGACACAGGAAATGATCAAGTTGTCAGATTGTACGGCAGTGGAAGTTGGAGAAGGGTCCGGGATTCAGGTAACCAGAGGACAATCCTATTTGTGGTTGTGTTTTTATGAAAACTGCCAAATATGTAAAATGAAATGAAACGATCCAAAGGTGACCATCTTGTCAGCCTCAGTCTGTTTGTCCTGTCTTGTTCTGAAGGACAGTAAAGCACCATTTGGGGCGGCTTCTGTCCCAGGCTGAGGATCTAAGGCCGACTTTTCGTCTTTGATTTAGCCTTGCATGCCTGAGGGCTTCACCATTGCCGAGACTCAGACAATGAGGTGAAGTGACCCTGGGGGAGCCTCGGGGTATCTGACTAGGAATCACCAAACAGGATCTGGAGGGAAAGGCTGCAAAACTGGCTGTTGGGGTCTCAGTAGACCCTATGCTGAATTCCCTCCTCGGAAATTCAGTCTCGCTCCACGGTGTGTCCCCAAAGGCATGCAGATATTCACCAGAAAGGGGAGAGATACTGGCAAAGGAGAGGCGGGTTGGGATGATGCTCTCAGCCAAAACTTGCTGCAGAGTCTACATGCGAGGGGCGGGCAGTTCCACTGTGGTCCATGGAGAAGAGGCCTGTGACTGGCATCTGCGTTATTTTGCCTTTGCTCAGCTGTGGGCCAGTACAATGAGGATACAAAGTCCCTACTCCATCCCTGAATGGGCCATTTTACTTCCCAAGACCAGCTGCCTTGCAGAGAGATGCCTGGCCTTCATTACAAAGGGAGGTGGTGGCTGGACCACTCGGGAAAGCAGTCCAGGGTAGGGCTGACTACACAATTTGCAGGCCCTAGTGCAAAATGAAAATGCAGGGCCCTTGTTCAAATTTCAGGAAAGAAAAGCACTGTTAAAGCTTTACATAAGCTTTTTCTTTTGAAAAGATCTTGCTGTAAACATAATAGGCATAATAGCATTGTTACATAAGTAACGACATAAGCCTACAAATGCAAAAAAAATACTTGGTGTCATGTAATATTATGTAATACAATGATAATTTTTAATGTGATATCTCGGTCATAAGATTTTTCTGGCTTGCTTTTTGCAAATTCATTTATTTACTTGTAGCAATTTCATTTTCAATTGATATAATTGAAAGTGACATTAGTCATTCTTGGCAAATATAAAATCTCAAATAATTTTTGATAATTTTTCATTTTGAGAAGGATCTGTCTGCTGATGCAACTGTTACTGGAACTGTTAAGTATATTTTATAGTCTGGGACAGCAGTGAGATAAATTTCTGATAAATTGTATCAAAATATAAATTTTAGTACATTTAGAGCTGATGATTGGCTTCATGTAAGTCTGAAATTAATTTCAAATATAAGTTTATACAATGGCATTATAATGTTTACTCTGGCATTTCCTGTAACTTGCTGAGCTTGTACAAGAATTGAAAGTAGTTTTGTGGTTTGTGCATAATTAAAAATGCCTGTTTATGAGTTCTATTGTTTTATCTTCCATTATAAGAAAAATTAATTTTAGATTGTTTTTCTTGTTAATGATTGGCTTTTGTGAAGCTTCCTATGAAAATAGTATTCTTTCTGTTGAATGCAGTGGTCTTTCATTTCTATTTCTAAGCCTATGGATATTGGCTTCGCGGTGCTGTAATAGTTTTTAAAACTAGAGACTCTAAACTCTTTGGCGAATTCTAATAACTCTGAGAGGTTTTACTGCAATGTCTGTGTGTGCATTTTTATTTTGTAGTAATTTACTGACAAACTCTAGCGCCTAAGCACTGGCAGTTCCTGTTCCAGCGCTCTGGCTGGAGAGCTGTTATTTGTGCAGGTGCCGCGGGGATGGGCTCTGGGGCTGGGTGGTCGTGCTGGCCTCCCCTGCTGTCCTCGTGCATCCAAGTGGAGCTTCTTCCTCTTCTGGCCGTGGCCACTGCTGCCACTGTTGCCACAGCAGCTTCTGCCCCCGGCACCACCACTGTCACTAATCTGGGCTCAGGTCTGGCCCTGGCTGCCTCTTCATCACGCTGCCTGCCGTGCCCACAGGGCTGACCCACGTGTGTGCACCGCTGTCAGCTCGTCTCCCCTGCTCACACGCCTCCATCATCTCATCAGACTTCACCTACAAAACACAGCTTCAGAGATAAAATTAAGAATTTCAAGACAGTGGCCACAGAACATTAAACCAGTGGTGGGGCTCTTTCAGAGCTTCGAGCCTGTGTGACTGACTGTGCAGGTCGCAGGCCCATGCAGTGCAAACCTTGGTGGGGAAGAAATAGAACACTTTCTGGTTGCGGCATGAATAAGCTAAGTCAGGGAACCCACAAAAATCAGGAACATGTTCTAAAAATGGATGCCCAGGAGTTGGGTGTAGTGGCTTATGCCTGTAATCCCAACATTTTGGGAAGCTGAGGTGGGAGGATTTCTTGAGTCCAGGAATTTGAGACCAGCCTGGACAATACAGCAAGATCCCATCTCTACAAAAATTTGAAATATTAGCTGGGTGTTGTGTCACATGACTGTAGTCTTAGCTACTTGGGAGGCTGAGGCAGGAGGATTGCTTGAGCCCCAAACTTTGAGGCTACAGTGAGCTATGATTGTACCACTGTACTCCAGCCTGGGCAACAGAGCAAGACCCTGTCTCTTAAAAGAAAAAAATAAAAATAAACAGAAACCCAGCACCTCCCACGTTGTAAAGTAGGGGCACCATACCTACAGACAGTTTGAAAGACTTATTTTCCGAGGGTAGAGAGGAAACCATTACTAAGCAACTGTTACTTACTCCCCATACCCTCCACCCCAGATCTGGTGACCTTGGCCTAGTGAGAGGTCAGCTGAGCACATGGGGTGATCATTGCCAGGTGCTGAGGTGGCCGATCTCCTACTGGTACTTAACCATCACCACGGTGCTCATGCTGCCATAGAGTGCCAGGAAGCAGCGGGATGGGTCCTGAGCCCTGCCCAGCCAAGGAGATGAATGCACACAGGAGGGAGAAAAAGGAGACTGAGAAAACCAGACCTAGCCTTATGTCTAGGCAAGACGACTGACACTTGTTTTCATCCTAGTACAGGTGGTTTCTTCAGATGGGAGTGGGATTCATCTCTTTATTCAGGATTCCAAAAATAAGACATGTTCAGTAGTTAAGCTGGTGCCTTGGAAAGTTTTTATAACTTTTTTCATTGCGAAATTGACTCACACTTTTAGGGATAGATGTTGATTTAGAAAATACAGATAAGTAAAACATAAGAAATCCTGCCTAGCAGAAATAACTGCTGTTAAAATTTTGGCCTGTGCTCTAGCACATGTGCACACGTGAGAGGGTTTCTTCAGAACAAATGAAATTGCCGAGATGAATGGTGTGTGCCTTTGCAGTTTCACTGCCAAATTCCTCTCCACAGTTGCCACACAAATTCACAGTCCAACTGGTGGTAAATAAGAGGTCTCATTTCTCTAAAATTTCATCTACATTCAGTTTGATCAGATTTTCAAATATTGTCAATCTAACGAAGGCAAGTGGCTCATTGCTTTTGTCTCCCTATTTACCAGTGAGGTTAGGCAAATTTTCCTAAATTTACTGGCCATTCGAGTTTCTTCCTTTAAAAATTGTCTTTCTGTTTCCTTTACCCCTTCTTTCTAATGGGATTTACCTTTTATTATTTTAGGAATTCTTTATAGATTCTGAATCATAACCCTTCTTGAGGTACATATGTTACAAATCCCTGTTCCAGTGTGTTGCTTATTTTTTTTTACTTTGTTTATAGTATCACTACTTAAGAAATTTTTCCCTATCTTGAAATCATAAAGGTAGTCTATATTATGATTTAAAACTTTTAAAGTTTCACTTTTTATATGTATTTAATTCACCTAGCATTTGCTTTGGCATATGGCGTGAGGTAGGAATTGAATTTTTTTATTTTCTATCTGGAATGCCCCAAATCCATACACTGTTTATTGGAGTTCTTTCTTTCTCAACTAGTTTGTCATTTATTCATTCAATAAATATTTACCAAGGTTCTCCTATGTGCCACACATTATTCTAGACACCGGAGACAAAGCAGTGGGGGCAAAAAGCAGAAAGAAAAAATCTCCGACCTCAAGGAGCACACATGCTAGCAGGAGAGACAGACGATAAACAACGTATATAGCGTGTCAGGTAGTGATGCTGTCTATGGAGAAAAGTAAAGCAGAGAGAGGGGATGAGGACTGAGGAGGGAGTTTTACCATCTTAAATAGGGTGGCCGGGGAAGGCGTCACTGTGACGTTGAGCAGAGACGCAAAGCAAGTGAGAGAGCGAGGGTGTGGATACGTGCAGGAAGAAAGTGCCAGGCAGAGGGAGCGGTAAGTGCAAAGGCCCTGAGGAAGGACGTGCTTGTGTTCAAGGAGAACCCTCGAGGAGACACGTACGGCTGACTCGGAGCGAGCCAGGAGAGATCAGCAGGAGAGGGGCGTCAGAGAGGCAATGAGAAGCTGCATCTTGGAGAGCCTTATGGGCCGTTGTCAGACTGGCTTTTAGTCTGAACGAGTGGGGGATCATTGAGTAGTTTCATTTATTTCTTATTTTTTCAAGTTCTCTCATGAGGTTGCACATGGAAGGGTTTTGAACAGAGGAGGACATCATCCGACTTACATTTTTAAAGGCTTACCCTGGTTGCTGTGCTGGTAGAAGTCGGTGAAACTTCTCATCGCCTCACTTTTTCTGCCTAGGCATTGAGGGTACCTAACACGCCTTCTCCTCTTAGTTGACGTGCGGCCGCTTATAGAGTGCCAGGAAGGGCGGGACCTCCCTGAGGAAAGACTCCTGGTGATTGTCACTATCAGAGGAAGAGTAAGAATAATGGCGGATACACTAGCATGATGATTATGATGTCCTCAACGGATAAAGGGGTCTGCCTTGCTTCCTAGAGAATTCTGGACACTTCGATGAATGTTCCATGATTATAATTATCTTTTCCCAGAGCTCTCTGTTCAACAGACTGGTAATGAAATAGAACACGAGCCAGATGGGTAGATGGTAGCTAAAAGTTTAATTCGGAGAAGGAGAAAAAGCAGTGATGGCCTTAGGCTGACATCTCTGGAGACCCTAGTTGCTTGAACTCCGCCATATCTCTTAGGGATGGTTTCTCTACCTGGCGTTGGGTTTAGATTTCCCCTGGTATGGTGCTCATGGCTCCCTGCGCTTCCCCTATCGTAACACTCATCACATGACACCAGTTCAATTGCAGGTAGTTTCTACCAGACTGTAGGTGCTGTGAGAGCTGGGATGGGGGCTGTCTCGCTCGCTGCTCCATCCCGAGTCCCACGTACAGCATCAGAGAAGGTGCACAATACGTGTTTGGCAAATGACTGGAGAACAGTCTCAGGACGTGGAGCTGTTGCTATCGCGTGGGATTCAGAGTTGGTTCTGGGTTCTTGGGGTTAATCTGCTGGGGAAGGCATTGTGTACTACACTTCTTTATTGGAAGTGTTTGGTTGGGTGGCCCCATGGGAGTTTTCCCAGCTGTCCTGGTGGCCTCCTGGGTTTCCTTGCTGGTTGAGTCATCCCTGAGTGGAGACCCTGGGGACCCCCACAGTCAGATGCCGTGTGTGGAGCAGCTGCTGCCTGCAGCTACGTGGGTGTGAGCTGGAGACCCAAGCTCGTCTTAATCTCTGCGCCAGGCTGCTGACAATAAACAAGCTTTCCTCCCAGCAGCTGCTGACAGTCGCCTCCCACACGGCCCACCAGAGCCCTGCCCGGAGATGGCATGACTCCCTCCCCGTTGCTCTAATAATAACAACACTATATTCTTAGCCAGAGCTTGAGAGCTTCACTCAGATAGACATTTTTTCACTTGCTTTGGAATGGGAGTCAGAGAGAGCATAGAAACAGAAAACTCATTTGGACTTTTTTTTTTTTTTTTAAAGGCAGGGTCTCACTATGTCACCCAGGCTGGAGTGCAGTGGCCGTTCACAGGCCCGATCATGGTGCACTGCACTCTGGGCTCAAGCGATCCTCTCGCCTCAGCCTCCCAAATAGCAGGGGGGACTACAGGCATGCGCCAATGTGCCCAGCTCATTTGGACATTTATTTAACCATCACCAAGTTTGTCTGGTCAGGTTGAAGTTCTCTAATATCCCCTACTTGTCTTCTGGCTGCCGAGCAGTGCCAAGTGGACAAGCAGAGCGGAGGGAAGCCTGGGCAGGAGGGAGGTGGGCAGGCCGGGGCCGGAGCCTGGACGCCAGTTTCTCTGAGCCTGCCAGCCTGCCCGCCAGTAGTGTCTTCCTGTTTGCACACACCCTGGTTTTCCCCAGATGGGGGAACACCTGCTGGGAAAAGCGGCTTCAGAGAGTGGAAGTAAGAGGCGCAGGAAGGGTTGCTTTCTTTCTAAGAACCTCTGCTTCCTTCCGCCTCTGTCTGGGGGCCGCACACGGTTCCCTCTTCTGAGCTGCGGCTGTGCAGCTCAGCTCTCCTTAGGTGCTGCCAAGGTGAGGCCTGAGTGCCCAGAGTGGGTGTGGAAATCGTTCGTCACCCCACCTCTCAGTGCCATGGGCCAGTCCGGGCCTCACACAACCCAGACCGAGACGTGGGTTTGCATTTTACGGTCACCTGCAATGACTGCACTTTTTTGCAGTTCACGAGAACAAATGGAGAGGTACTCTAAGAATCCCATCTTCATCTTCCTGCATCAAGGCTGGCGAGCAGCTGAGAGAAGGAAAAATGAGAAATCAACTAGCCAGTGGCCTGACTCTTGCATTCCTGTATTATTATGGGTTGGCCCCACAGCTGATCTCATTTTCTCAACAGCCCTATGGCACAAGGGAGGAGGAGGCAGTTGTTGAAACCTTATGCCCTAGATCCTAGTCCTGCTCCACCTGCCTAGGTGTGAGGCTGCCCAGGGAGATGCCTGGGGAACTATTGACTTCTCTCCCTAGTATTTTGATTTTTTGATCCCTGTAATACTTCCACAGTTTTCACTATGGCTGAGCAAGATTCCAAGTTGGGCTGGTCACTCTGCCCAGAGAATACAGGTTCTATGAAGAGAAGTGCATAAATCCAAGGCATTATTAAATTTACTTGCACTGTAAAGCTTTTATACTCATATCCAATATGACTGTGTACCCCTAGCTGAGTGATGAAGCCAACCAGTTATCACGTGAGTTCTCTGTACTTAAACTCAAGGCTTTGCTCAAAGCTTTTCAGATGGATTTGTTTAAAAGTGTACCTTGCCTGCCACTTTAAGAAATTCATCATACCCATCATCTAATACTGTTGGATATATTACTATTTTGCATAGAGTTATAGATGATAGCTCCAGTGTAGAAAATAATACTTTGTATTGGATAATTGTAGGAAACATGACTGTAATTCACTATAAAACTAAGAACGTATTTTGATGAGTAAGGAAAAAGCATTTCAAAAAATAGGTCAGGGCGCATTTAGGGAACCCAGAAAGCCCACAGGGATTCTCTGCAGGTGTAATAATTGGGCGTCCAGCCTCCCACCTCTGTCCTGTCCCCTGTGTTTCTTTTCCAGGCTGCTGTCTGTGACAGCTCAGGAAGGGGCCCCAGGCTGCTCTCCTCTGAATCCTTCCCTATGACATTTCCTCTCTGCCTTCTTTGCACAGAAATCAGCCTCACTAGCACCTCAGCTTCTAATTTTAGCTGCTGTTTTGCATTTTGTGTAGCATACGAGGAAATACAGTGCAGAATTTAGATGGGAAAGAAGGTAGGCTATGTGCTTCCTGATAAATTATCAGGGACCCACATTGGATGGTTGAAGGCATATAGCAATCAGAATGATAGGGAACAGAATGGTTGTGCCCTCATCTGCATTAGAGGGCAGGCTCTTTTCAGGGTTCCATGAGCTAGAGCCTTTCTGTTCTTTTCCCTCTGCACTGATGGCTGGCTGCATGACTTCAGAAACCATTAAACGTAACTCTTGGCTTGGTGAAAATTCAACTTGACACAGATGATCGATAATGTTGAGACTGTGTGTGTGTGTGTGCGTATGTGTGTGTGTGTTTGTGGGTCAGAGAGGATTGTTTCACATAAGAATCCTGAACTAGATTCAATAATCTGTTCAGACTATTGCTGAACAGCTGGATAGATCTACATTATCAGATGGGCAGAGGACCATATCCTATATCCTGTATCATGTGGAATGTCTCCCTGGTTGTCTTTTAAAGGATGGGGCAAAACCTTGGGAGCAAACAAGATCAGTGCTCCTCAAAATATGGCAGCATCAGCATCACTTAGGGGCTTGTTGGAAATTCAGTCTTCTTAGGTGGGGTTGCTACAAGCGAAACAAAACAACAAAAAAACCCAAACAAACCAATCTTTTTTGTTGTGAAATATAACACACAGAAAAATGCATAGATGAATTATATAAAGGGAATCTTATAAAACTAAATGAATTATAATAAAAGGGACTCCATGTCATTTCCACCCAGATCAAGAAACAGAACATTGCCTGTATCCCAGGAGTCCCCCACCCAGTGAAATTCCAGCCCCCTTCGCCACCCTGAAGGTAACCCTCTCCTGACTTCTGTGGTGATCAGTTTTGTTTTTTCTTTTCTATTTTTACCATCTAAGAATGCATCCTTACACAGCATAGTTTTGCCTATTTTGACCTTTATCTAAATGGAATCACAAAGTGCACACTCCTTCGTGTCCGGTTTCTTTTGCACAACATTTTGAGAGATTTCATGAAGTTTTTAACACAGAAAGTCTTGCTTTGTAGAACTGTCACCCTTCTCATTGTTTAGCAATACCTCAGAGAAGAATAGCTTTTTCTTTACAATACAGCAAATGAGAATTGATTTGGTTAATGAGGATTTCATTGTGCTCCTTCAGGCAGTCATTATTCCTGGGATGTTGCTGAGTTGGGACTGGGAGTTACGGCTCCAGGGCTCCAGCTGTGTCTTCTCTGTTCCCCGGGTGGGACTAGGGTGGTGGTCAGGAGGCCCTTCAGGAGGGGGCACTGGCTGGAGGAAATGCTCAGAGCTATGAGCTCACAGGAGCCTCAAAACCCAACATTCAGCCAGGGTGTGGCATTGGATGAGGTCCGGAATGTCCCAGGGCTATTTCAAGGTAACACATGTCTGTCTTATCGTCATTTCATCGAGGTTTTCTGATCCATCACACAAGCAACAGCTGTGCGTAAGGCAGAGTGCTGGAAGGTGTAGATGAGATGGGACATCTAAGGTGTAGTCACTGTCAGTTTTTTCCGCAGACTCTTGTTCCCTACAGAGGTTAAGAGCACAGCCTTTGAGTCAGACCAAGCTGGGTTCTGGTCCTGGCTCTGCCACTTATCAGCTATGTGACCATAAGCTCATCCTCATTTAAAAAATGGAGATTATAATGATAGTACATATCTCATGGGGCTATTTTGATGATTAATTAAGAAATGCTTGAAAAATGCTTAGCATCTGACTAACGATAATTCCAGCTAACAGCATGGAGCAAATGCTTCCAATGTGCCAGGTACTCGAATCCTGTATGATTGATTCCATTGTTATCCTCGATTTCAGATGAGAAATTGAGGCTCAGAGTGGTTGAGGAACTTGCCTGGGATCCCATGGTTATTGCGTGGCAGAGGCAGTTAACACTCTCACCCACTCTGTCGGGTAGCTATTTTTACCATCATTTTATGTCTAGGCTTTGGTATTCTTGATATGTTTCTGCCTTATCTGTTTCAAAATTCTCACATGGCTTCCAGCACTGCCAGGATCCTAGCAGCTTCAGGTCCCGGATCAGCCTGATGATGAAGTTGGAAATGAGGGCTGGCCTTTAAAACTTAAGGATGGTCCTACTTCTTTGTTATAGGATCCTCTTTTTGGGTTGTCCCTCACAATAGAGGCTATGGGCACAACAGTAGCCATGTTGGATGCACCTAGAGGGTCTTGGCTGTTACTTTACTAAGCACTAGTTTACCTGGAAGCCTCATATCGCACCAAGCTGGGATTCTGGAGCAGTGAATAGTCAAAATGTTTCAAGGGTTAAAAAATGGTCCTGAGAGGATGGTATAAAGGCATTGGAGGTAGTTTGGTAGCAGCATGTTAGTGAATCTAACTTTGAATAAGACATGGAAGTTGACCGTTTCCCCTGCCTACATGTGGTAAGAGAAGAAGCAGCTTGCAAAAAAGGACGAACTAGGCAGAATGTTCTTTTTCTATTGATGACATAGACTTAGTGCCCTGGAGTAGAATATTGAGGGTCTATTGGGAGCAGACCGTGCTTTCCTGGGCAGCAGCATCAGTATCTTGAGACAGAGGGGTGGGCCCCCTCCTTCCTTCCCCACAATTTTGTGATAAGGACACAATCTCTTTATTTTCAAATGTCTAAAGATCTTTGACAGTGCGGTGGACAGAGTCATGGCCCCCAAAGGTGTCCATATCCTAATCCCTGGAACCTATGTATGTAGGTGGGCCCGATGTAATCACAAAGGTTCTTGTAAGAGAAGGAGGAGTTAGAAGTTCTTATAAGAGGCAGGAGAGCGACAAAATGTGAGAAAGACTCAATTGGCCATTGCTGGCTTTGAAGATGAAGGAAGACCAGGAGTCAAGGAATGTGGCAGCTTCTAGGAGGTGGAAGAGGCAAGGAAGTAGATTGTCCTTTAGTGCTTCCAGAAAAGAACACAGCCTTGCCACACCTTGATTTTAGCCCAGTAAGATCCATGTCAGACTTTTGACCTACAGAGCTAAGATGATAAATGCGTATTGTTTGAAGCCACCAATTTGCGGTAATTTGTTATAGAAGCCGTAGAAAACTAAAGTGCACAGTTTAACCCATACAGCAAGGGTATAATTTGGAAAATCAAATAGGCTGAAGGGAGAATTTTTTATCTTCTCTCTCAGTCTTGGCTTCCATATCCCAAGTACACAAAGCTTGTAAGCATGTGCATGACCTAGTGTGGCATAAGCAGTGGCAACAGTAAATAAGCTACCTCTCAGCTGATTCACCTTCTGGTGTCCCTGACATTGACGAGGGGAGGTGAAGGGAGGTGGCTACTCTTCCTGCTATCCCCATCCCTGAGCCTTTGCACCCAGGGAAGCTTCAGCGGAGGAACATAGTAGGGTGGCTTTCCAAAGGCAGCCGGAAGGGGTATGCTAACTTTCTGTGGTTCTCTGGAGTTACCTTACTCAGGAGACATCAACCACAACCTGGACTTTGGGGCCTCCTTGTCCCCTTCCAGTTCCAGCCCCAGCTTAGAGAAATGAGTTTCTCCCTCTGCTGACTCACCTCTCAAACTGCAAAGTCGAGCTGCAGACTAATTCACAGGAGAGGCAGGAGGAACAAACCAATACCATCATGTGCACAAGATGTACCAAGTTCTGGAATGAAAAAGTGACATCATAAAATGTTCTAAGTGTGCCTGTCTTATTATAGATTAATGTAAAGACACATAATTCTAAACTGTTGACTGGAAAAAAATCTAGATATTTTTCTATAAATTGTATATTTAGCATTTTAAGAAGAAAACAAAACTTTCAACAAGTACAAAGAAAATCAAGTGTTGGAAAAAAAAATACGGTTTCCTGAAGCAAATGTGTGAGGCCATTTCAGGGGCCATCGGCCCAACATAGGAGTTCCGTTTACAGCCCAGCTAAGTTGCGCAAGGTCGAGGTTCAGAAGTGGTTGATGGTCTGCTTTGGCCTGGGAGAGGGGGGCCTAGAACATTCCCCGGAGCAAAGAGGGGCCTACATTTGGCACCAGACTGTTAGACAGGAGGTTCCTTGGCCTTCTGATCCCAGGCTAGTCAGTCATGCTCCCCAATCACTTTGGACTGGGGGTCACTTCTCCCTCACCTTCCTACAAGGGTGACAGGTACTCCTGGCAACTCTCGGGTGGGGCAGGATGGGGGACAGTACAGGTGGTGAAACCAGACCGAAGAGCCAGTTTACCTGCCTTGGGGTGCATGGGCCCTATAGGTCAGGGGTGAGAGGTCACCTGCTGAAGGGAAATCTATAATACTGTCTAGCTGGAACAAGGGCCACTGCAGGAACTTCTCCCCTCAGAGCAGCCGCCACCACCATCTTTGTCTCTTCTTCCCACGGTAGACAGACCTACAGAAGCTTTCCAGGGAGGACCGAGCAGTCAGGGATGCTGAATGAGGGGGAAGGTAGCTATATCCTAGCCCAAGAACCTAATCTGCTGCTCGTGAGTATTGATACAGCTTGAAGTCAATTCCACGCTGGCCTGAGCATGCCCCAGTCTGTAGAAACCACGGTACTGGGGCTTGAGGGACCCTCTTGCACAGGCAAGCAAGGCTCCAACCCATGAAGCAGAGAACACACCTTCTCCCACCCCAGGGAGCCTTGGGCCAAATTGCTTCCCTTCCTCCCAGAAGAAAGGAGAGGGCTCTTTTGGTGGTGAGTCTTTTTATTTTTTTTCTATCGACAGCCCAGGACATAGCCTTTCTCTCACTGTCGGGTCACAGTCTTCCTCCTTCTCACATCAGCCCTGGTATTGTTCTTCTGAGCCCTGGAATGACAGTGTGGCCGGGGCCTGCTATCTGTGCGTCATCCACTAAGCTTCTGGCTGCCCACGTCATTCTGGCCACTATTTTCCTATCTACAGTTTGTTCTTATGTGTCCAGAGACCAATTTCCCCATCCTTGTAAATGTCAGACTCTTGCTACTTCCTCTTTTTGCTGTTAGCTATTTTATTGCTCTACTAACTCCAGTCGAGAGTTAGCAGAAGAAATAAAACAAGGAAGCCAGCGCCATGAGCTGCTCCGATGAATTCTCTAGCAGAGGAGAACTTCAACTGTGTCATCAAATGAGAATTGGGGATTATCTGTTGCTTTAAGTATCCTTGCCACTTCACCCTTTATTTATTCAGTCATAGAAGTGCAGGCCTATCCTTGAACCTCCAGGGTTTATCCATTTGGAAATCTGTTTCATAAGGACAGCTCGAGCCGCAAGGCTGGGCTGGGAGCCAGTAGCAGCGTGGACGCGGAGAGCTTCAGGGTCAGGTCCCCGCAGTACTTCTGAGGGCTGCAGCAGGCATGGCTGAGGCAGCCTGCCTCTGAGCTCATTGGAGAGGCAGAGTCCGGGGAGGTGCTACTCTATGAACATCTCGGAGGTCAATTTGGGGCTTCCTATTCCTTTCTCCGGCCACGCTTAGGTTTAGAACAGCACTATTATAGAAAACACAGTTGCTCTAAAGCCAGTAGTCTTGAAGTAGTTGGAGCCGGGACCCCTCACCCCCCAGCCCAGGCTCAAGTCTTGCTTAATCACCACTTGACTTTGGCTTTGTGACCCCTGGTTTCCTCATCTGTAAAACGAGGATTTTACTATATACCTTCCAGGGTTGCTATGAGGGGGAAATGAGGCTTAGCAAATAACAACCTTTGTTATTAGTATTATTTGTCATCACCACCATCATCATCATCACAGCCCAGCACAGGTGAGTTGGTAAGGTGGGTCTGATACAGTCCTAAGCACACTTCCCTGACAGGGAGCCTTGCAGAGCCTCTGAGCTCCTCACAAGGCCACAGTTCAGTAGCATTTAATTGGAAGGGACTGCCCTAGAGGTCACTTCCTTTTGAATGTTGCCATTGGAGCAGGGTCCCCAGAGACTCGTTGCAATGAGCTGCTTCTGGTGGTTGAAGCAGTTTTGAGAGCTGTGCGTGCTCAAAAGCCAGAGTGCATCGTGCTGAGTCATACTGCAGGGTCTGTCAGCACAGCCAGTCACCAAGGCAAAAGGCAGGCAGCAGTTGGGAAGAC
The DNA here is from genome assembly GCA_004363605.1 of Indri indri. Taxonomy (NCBI): domain Eukaryota; kingdom Metazoa; phylum Chordata; class Mammalia; order Primates; family Indriidae; genus Indri; species Indri indri. Next base: position 15,784 of record RJWJ010016227.1, read on the forward strand.
GAATGGCCATGGAGTGTAGAATATTTTTCAAGGGGATTTCAGTGAATATCTGTTCAATGTGTCTGGTTGAAAAAAGGGTGGGGTCGGTGTTAACATGTACTCAACACTTACCCTTCACCTGGCCCCTCCGATCGGCTTTGATTTTGTTGAGCCCCACTCGGACTACCCAGTGGAGACCCCTCCTCTTAAATAGCCTCAGACACTCTCCTGAGTGGGTCCTTGGCAGGGGTCTCTGACTCCCAGCAGAGGGTGGGAGGTGGCTGTGGGAGGGGAAGCCACTTTTCTAGGCCACAATGGGGGGATAATCCTCCCCCTGCTCCCTACAAGCACATTCTAGGTGGAGTTTCGGGAACAAGAGTGAGAGAGCATTTATTTCTGCCTGAGGTTGAGTGAGGTGTCACAAAAGGAAGTGACTTGCAATAAAGCCTATGGGATAAGAACTATTTTCCACAGTTGCTATGGATATTGCTCCTGCTAATACCACCATCTACTTGGGCCTAGGATATGAGAATGCCTCTGCAAAAGGTTTCATTGTTATTCCTGTACTCATTCTGTTTTAAAATCTTGGAAGGGTGAGTTTAAAGTGGTTTTTTCATGCAAGTATTCCAATGTCGCCCCAGAAATTATTGGAAAATAAAAAGCAATTTTGCAGCTAGCAAATTTCCCAAGGTTAGTAGGTAAGTAAACAAAAACAAAGATGATATATTTTTTTATCATCTGTATCTTTCCTGATTTGAGGTTGGCTTTCAATTTTATTTCTGGAGTGAAAACCTTTGACATTTATTTAAAGAATGAGACAAATAACACTAATAGTAAAAAGGATCCAAAATGAATGCATATGCCTCCTAAGATAGATTGACATTGGTCTGCATTATTGATAAGTAACCAGGAAATGTTGTTTGGGAACATTTGTTTTCTTCATCAGCAAGAATTTTTTGAGCCTTTATTGGCTCTGATATGTCATACGGTGTTCCTGATTCTTCTGCTTCTTTCGATGTTATTATAACCTTGGGCAAATGTCTACCCTCATAAGGAAATAGAAGGTGAGAAGGGATACTCAGGGGTCATTTGCCCTCAGCCTCTGCTTCTTCTATAGCCACAATTGTGCTTTCTGTTGATAAGAGAGACTCTTTGAAATTAAGATCCCAGAATTTTTTTTTTTCCTTGTTCCACTATTTAACATCCTTCCCTACCCAAGGTTTTTCTTACCACTTATGAGTGTAATCTCAATGTCCACTCTTTCTTGATGAACAAACAGTTTTTCCCCAGGGAATAAATAATACCTCTCTATAGGTCCAAGATTTCCTTTGAGAGCTCCCTCAGGCTCCTCTCCTTGGCTGAGTGATCTTCTTTTTCAAATATCTAGAGGATATTTACTTTTTGCCTGGATATCCTGTGCTGCAGGGTATTCAGACCCTGCTCTGAGTCACTGGCTATGTGTTGCTTTTTCCTGGACAAACTCCTAACACAGTGTCTATACACTAACACCCCCTTGCTCCAGAGCATACTAGCAAAATATCCTCTTGCTCAAGTTCTTTTTCTAGAAGGTATTTCAGCAGAATGGTTGGGGAATAGCAAGGGAATATCTGTAATAAATATTTTCAGAGGTCAGAAATTCCAGGGATCAATGTTCTTATCAAAGCTAGTTACCTTTTTGCTATTCAAGGTCTACCTAGCTACCTGATACTGCACCTGTTGGTTTTTCTATAGTGTGGAAGAAATGTGAGGTATGCTTTTGTAAGCATAGTTAATACCAGAAGTGATCAGCAGAGTAGAGGCTGCATTTGAGTCAACCTGAGCAATTTATCATCAGTGTTGACATTTCCTTTACTTTGCATCGAATATTGAAGGACTCAAGCTATTCAGTGACTTTCTCCTGTATTTAGGGATCCATTTGCTGGGTTGTGTTCCTTTTTATTATGGTTGTGATCTTAGACATTTAGTGCATTTTTAAAAAGAATTCAGTATTCTTTCAGTATATAGCTGTTTTTTTTAAATTTCAAGATTTCAGGAGCTTATAATTTATCAATCTTTTTAAAGAGCTGAGGCTAAAACATTTCACAGATGAGTGTATTTAAAAATAATAGTTCAATCCACAGATTCAAAACAACCCCACTTCTCATAATTCACAAATCGTACTTGGAGCAGTATCCACCTGAGCCTGCTGGCACTAGAAAATGCTATGGACTCGAAAAAGCTTCTGGCCTTGATCTTCTTGTCACAGGGTTTTCTTGGGGACATGTTCAGCACAGAGCACCTGGAATTATCCTGTGACGACTATGACTGTAAAGAATTCCTGTAGATTCTCTATTCTTACTATTTTCCAGGATTTTAGTTATAGAATTTAGTCTATTATTTATTTCTCTGTGGGAGTCAGTGGTTCTTTATTTCCAAATCCAATATGGTCAACTTTTATTAGCACCTCTTCCCCTGTAACTGAACCAAACTGAGTTTGTTTGCCTGCGTGCAACAGAAAGCCAAACACCAAAGCACTGGGTTTTTGCCTTGAGAAAGGTTTATGGTCAGAGAGCCAAAACAAGGAGACAGGGGTCAGACTCTAATCTGTCTCCCAGAGCTGGGGTTGGGGCAGGTTTTATAGTTAGAGGGTAATGAGGTGTGATCTGATTGGGTCTTGTGATGGGGTGATGCCAGGAGACATGCTCTGACTGGATCCTGCCATGGGGTGATGCCAAGGCACAATCTGATTGGATCCTGGATCCTGCCATGCAGTGTCTGCTTCTTAATTCAGTCCCATTCCTCCTCCTAGTACTCAGGTTCCACCCATGATTGCATGGTTGATGTTCATCTGGGTATGCTCAGGTTATGTGACCTTCAACCTGGGGTCCATGGCCACTGAAAAACAACATACAACTTTTTATTTTTGGTTCTGAATTATTTAATTTTTAGATTTTCTATTTGTATGTATTTATGGGGTACAAGGGCTATTTTGCTACATTGCTAGACTGCATTGTGGTGAAGTCAGGGCCTTCAGTGCATCCATCACTGGAGCAATATGCATAGTACCCACCAAATAACCTCCCATCATCCACTCTTCTCCCACCACCACCACCTCACCCAAAGTCTCCATTGTCCATCATTCCACACTGTGCTTCCACGAGTACACTTTATTTAGCTCCCACTTTACAAGTGGGAACATATCGTATCTGAGTTGTTTCTGTATCTGAGTTGTTTCACTTAAGATAATAGCCTCCAGTCCATCCATGTTGCTGCAAAAGACATGATTTCATTCCTTTTATGGATGAATAATATTCCATTGTTATTATATTACATATAATATTGTCACAGGTATCTTTTTTTTATATATCAATATCTTTTCCTTTGAGTAGATACCCGGTAGTGAAATGGCTGGATTGTATGGTAGTTCTATTTTTAGTTCTTTGAGAAAACTCTATACTGTTTTCCATTGAGGTTGCACTAATTTACATTTCCACCAACAGTGTGTATAAGAGTTCCCTTTTCTCCACATCCTCACCTACATTTGTTATTTTTTTGTCTTTTTAATGACAGCCATTCTGATCAGTGTAAAATGATATCTCATTGTAGTTCTAATGTGCATTTTTCTCTGATGATTAGTGATATTGAACATTTTTTTCATATGCTTTTTGGCCATTTGTCTTCTTTTGAAAAATGTCTATTCATGTCCTTAGCCTACTTTTTAATGGGGTTATTTGTTTGTTGTTGGTGTTGAGTTGTTTGAGTTCCTTGTAAATTCTGGGTATCATTCCCCTGTCAGGTGCATAGTTTGCAAATATTTTCTCCCATTTTGCAGGTTGTCTGTTCACTTTGTTGATTATTTCTTTTGCTATGCAGAAGCTTTGTAGTTTAATTAAGTCCCATTTGTCTATTTTTGTTTGTATTGTCTGTAGCTTTTGACGTTTTAGTCATGAATTCTTTGCTTAGACCAAAGTCCAGAAGAGGTTCTCCTAGGTTTTCTTCTAGTATTTTTATGTAATAGTTTCAGGTCTTACATTCAAGTCTTTAATCCAACTTGAGTTGATTTTTGTATATTGTGAGAGATAGGAGTCCAGTTTTATTTTTCTGCGTATGGCAATCCAATTTTCCCAGCACCATTTATTGAGAAGGGTGTTCTTTCCCCACTGTATGTTCTTGTTAACTTTGACAAAGATCAGTTGGAAGTATGTGGCTTTATTTCTGGCTTCTCCATTCTGTTCCATTGATCTATATGTCTATTTTTATAACAGTACCATACTGTTTTGGTTACTGTAGCCTTGTAGTATTAATATAATTTGAAGTCAGGCAATGTGATGACTTCAGGTCTATTCTTTTTGCTCAAGATTGCTATGGCTACTTGGGCTCTTTTTTGGTTCTGTATGAACTTTAGAATTGTTTTTTTCTAATTCTGTGAAAAATTATGTTGGTATTTTGATAGGGATTGCATTGAACCTATAGATTGCTTTGGGCAGTATGGTCATTTTAGTACATGACTGCCACACTAGAAAATTTTTTTTTTTCCACCGGAACCACAGTGTTTTCTTATGAAAATAGAATAAAAACTTCAAAAATAAAACAATCCTTTCTAATTTAACAAAAAATTTATTATTTTTTATTGTTTTCTGTGTATGAGTTATATGCAACTTGAAAAATAGTTCTTGTGGCACCCAAGGTAGAGGCATGCGAGTTACTTATGCTTTATGAGGCTCCAGACTCAAAATCAGCATGAGTTAAATACAACTCATATGGTAGTTAATGTGTTAAGAACATTAATTCTTCCAATCCCTGAGTATGGGATGTCTTTCCATTTGTTTGTGTCATCTAAAATTTCCTTCATCAGTGTTTTATTGTTTTCCTTGTAGAGATCTTTCACCTCCTTCATTAAACATATTCTTAGGTGTTTTATTTTTTGAAGCTATCATAAATGGAATTGCCTTCTTGGTTCTGGGCTTGATTGTTATTGGTATATAGAAATATTATTATTTTTTCTTTTTTTCTTTTTTTGAGACAGAGTCTCACTCTTTTGCCTGGGCTAGAGTGCCGTGGCGTCAGCCTAGCTCACAGCAACCTCAAACTTCTGGGCTTAAGCGATCCTCCTGCCTCAGCCTCCCGAGTAGCTGGGACTACAGGCATGCGCCACCATGCCCGGCTAATTTTTTCTATATAATTTTAGTTGTCCGATTAATTTCTTTCTAATTTTAGTAGAGGCGGGGGTCTCACTCTTTCTCAGGCTTGTCTCAAACTCCTGAGCTCAAACAATCCTCCCACCTCGGCCTCCCAGAGTGCTAGGATTACAGGCATGAGCCACTGCACCTGGCCTAGAAATGTTATTTTGTATCCTGAAACTTCACTGAATTCATTTATCAAATCTAAGAGTTTTTTGGTGGAGTCTTTAGGGTTTTCTAGGTATAAGATCATGTCATCAATGAACAAGGATAATTTGACTTCGTCTTTTCCAATTTGAATGCCTTTTATTTTTTTCTCTTGCCTGATTGCTCTGGCAAGGACTTCCAGTACTATGTTGAATAAGAGTGGTGAAAGTGGGCATCTTTGTCTTGTTCTAGTTTTTAGGCGGAATGCTTTCAACTTCTCCCTGCTATGTATGATATTGGCTGTGGGTTTGTGATATGTGACCTTTATTATTTTGAGGTATGTTCCTTCTGTGCCAAGTTTATTGAAGATTTTTATCATGAAGGGATGCTGAATTTTATCAAATGCTTTTTCTGCATCTATTGAGATGATTATATGGTGTTTTTCCTTCATTCTGTTTATGTGTTGTATCACATTTATTGAGTTGCATGTGTTGAACCATCCTTGCATTTCTGGGATAAAACCCATTGATCATGGTATATTATCTTTTTAATATGCTGTTGAATTCAATTTGCTAGTATTTTGTTGAGGATTTTTGCATCTATGTTCATTGGGGATATTGGTCTGTAGTTTTCTTTTTTTGTTGTGTCTTTGTCTGGTTTTTGTATCAGGATAATACTGGCCAGGTAGAATGATAGGTCACAGCTTTGTTACATAAAAGTTAGACCAGATTGGTCTGGTGCAGTTAAACCCCCATCTTTCCACTGGAACTGTTCTTACTAGTTCTTCCCCTCAAAATACTTTAGGAAAGAGCGGTAGTCGTGGCCGAGCGGTGAAGCCGGTAGACGGGAAAATACTTTAGGAAAAAACCAAACTCTATCCACCCATGGTGAACAAGTGATTTTGCACCTAATAAATCCTCGATTCTCAATATGTCATTCAACCGAGATGCAATTCCAGGCCCATCTCCCATGCTGAAGCTTCCTCTACTCTGTTGCCTTCCAGGAGATAAGCACTCAAGTTACTAAGTGCTTTCTAGCTTAGAATTTGGGGACTACAATTAAACTGAGCCAATTTTTAAAAATGCTTAATCATGCTTTCCTAAACCAACCTATCTATCTATCTATCTATATCAAATTGAATTTAACATGATTGGAAAAGTGTGTTTTATATCTATAGCCAGTCTGTAAGATAGCTAAGGGCACAATGATGTTATCCAGAATCTAGTATACATTTACCTATACCACACACAGAGTCATGCAGAAGAATTCCACAATCTCTGTTTTTGTAATTATAATTGAACAGGGGTGAGAAATCTGTCTTGGGATCCCTGTTTGTCTGAGGAGTGGTGCAGACATCCCTAATGCTTACAGATATGAAGGTTCTGGATACCCAGAACACCCTTTATCTACCCAGAGCCTGACTGGCATCTCTGCTCACTTTTGTATCTGCTTAGCCTGAAGTGCGTGACCTCATTCTATAAATACCAGCTTTGTTGTTCAAATAAGAGCTGCCTTGGATTCCCAGCCACCACAAAATCCCCTAGATGCACCAGGCAGGCAGTCTCATCCTGGCTGTGAGGTTTGATCTGCCTCTGTGAGAGCAAGCAAGGGTTTGGAGGGAGGGCCTAGAGCGGCCATCACTCATCCTTTCTTCCCACAAATGTGTGAAGCCCTGGATGAGGGCTTTGGGGGATACAAAGATGAATAAGACTCAGTCCAAGCTCTCAAAGAGCATATAGTGTGGTACAATAGAAGAGAGATGCACAGATAATTATAATAAGAGAAAGAACAAAAAGTCATGGGAGAGGAGGAGCAGTGAGGAATTCAGGGGAGGGTGAACTCTCTCCCAGGGGGAAGATGTACATTTGAGCTGAGATTGAAGATTAGGCAGATAGAAGGAGCATAAGAATATTGGGGGTGGGGAGGATTAGGCAGGATTTAAGCATAGGAAACTAGGTGAGCCATTTAGAAAATCATGGCGTTGAATCTCCAGCTTATACACCAAACTGAATTCCAAATCCCAACAGTTTAATATTTAAAAATACAACCCTCCCAAATAGTAGAATATAGAATTGAATGTGTGATCTTGAAATGGGAAAGTTCATTTTAAGCATAAGAGAAAAGAAATAAGACACAAAAGAAAAGATTGCTTTTGACTACAATAAGATTGAACTATCATAAACATGCTCCACAAAATAAAAGAGCAAGGGAGAATGGGGAAATGTTTGTCACTTAATAATAGATAAAGAGGCAGTATCAATATAAAGAACTCACATAAAATAAATTAGAAAAATAAATATCTTAGAAAAATGGGCTAAAGTCAATGAGCAATTCACAAAAAAAATATAAATGGCTTATGAACATGAAAATTTCACATGAGTAATAATCAATGAAATGCTAATGAAAATGATGAGATACTATTTCTTACTATTAATCCAAGAAAAGTTTGTTTATTTTTTTAAATGATTATTTCCTAGTGCCCAGCAAGAAAAATAGGGAGGAATGAATCTCTTCATTCAGAGCTAGGTCATGGATCAAGTCCAGCCTGCCACCAGATTTTTGTGAGATCTGCCAACTAAGAAGGAATTTTGTATTTTCCTATGATTGGAAAACAAAACAAAAGAATAATGATGTGAAATTATATAACATTAAAATTTTTAGTGTGCATAAATTTTATTGAAGACAGCCATGTCTCTTTGTTTATGTATAGTCTATGGCTGCTTTTGCCCAATAACAGCAGAGTTGACTCATTTTGACAGAGATGGGTTGGTCCACAAAGCCTGAAACATTTGCTATCTGGACCTTTACAGCAGAAGTTTGCTGACCTCTGGCCTAGAGTAATAGCAGATGTGGCATCGTCATGGGATTTCAGTTCTACAAATACAAACTCAATTCTATGTCACATGACATTTTGATCCTCTCTTCCCTTTTACCCTAAATTGTCATCTGTTCCAAAGAAAGGACTGAGAAATAATTTAGGCACGATTTGGACTGAAGTTTATGAAACAAGAATAGCTCATCTTTAAGGAATTTGGTGTTCATGATTTTAAAAAATTGACCTGTTAACTTCATGATTCAAAATAAGACCAGAAGCCTTTCCTAAATGTCTTTAGAATTCAAAAGTCACATCTAAAACTGAAATACCAGCAGAAAAAAACAAGAAGCTTTCACATCTATTTATTTTTTATTTTATGTTTGATTTAGAGATGTCAAGAAATATGAACATATATCCTACAGTGATGATTTTGTGAAATTTGAATATGCTGCTGAAATGTACAGTCTTTTCAGTCACTTAGCTCTTATCAAATGAAAAATTCACTTTAACAAAAAATGTGAACAGAAGTATAATTAATTTGCTTATTATTTAGTCACATACAGAAACTCTTCTAGTTATTTTTTGATATGCTCCAGGATATACACAGGGCTGGTTCCTACCAAAAGATGAGGACAGAAACTGGGTTTATTTTTTCCCCGCTATGTGGCTAGTGCTTGCATGCCTAGCTCATCTCCTGGCACAGACTATGTAGCAAAAATGTGTGTTTAATGAATGAAAGTGGTCTTTGATTGTTTTAAAGATATCAAAGTTTTAAATTCCATTTGGTTTTGTATATGTACAAGAATATATATGGAACTATTTTGCATTCAATGAAGACTAGGTCTACTGTGTTCTCAATACTTCAGTTATTATATTAATAATAACTTATATTTTCACAGAACCTTGCTTAATATTATACAACTCGCCTGAGAAGCTACCTGAGAAATCTCACTAAAATTATTATTACAATTGATAATGTATTCTTTCATTATTCTGAACAAGTTATAACAACACAGATTTTCCAAAAAAATATATATTTTTTGATTGGAAAAGTCATACATACTCATAAGAAATTCAGAGACTATAGAAATATATAGGAAAAGTCAATGATAATTTCACCCCTGGAGATAACCCCTATTAAAAACTTAGACTATCTTTCTTCAGATTTTTTCTATGCATATGCCAGTATGTATAATAATTATTATTTTACTAAAATACAATACTACTTACTATACATACTATTTTGTAACTTGTTTTTGTTCTCTGATGTTTCTATGTCAATACCTAAAGATCCACTTTATTATTTTTAGTGACTGAATAGTTTCTGTTATATGAATTTACCGTCATTTATCCCCAGATACTTTCCTATTGACAAACTTTTGGACTTTGATTATTTTTTAAAGTGCTTTAAATGCCAAGTAATCTTAATGGCAAATAGCTACTTTAACAAAATGCTGAGTGCTATCAAGAAAAAAAGAAAAGAGGGCCAGGCGCAGTGGCTCACGCCTGTAATCCTAGCACTCTGGGAGGCTGAGGCAGGTGGATCGCTCAAGGTCAGGAGTTCGAGACCAGCCTGAGCAAGAGCGAGACCCCGTCTCTACTAAGAAATAGAAAGAAATGATCCGGACAACTAAAAAAAAATATATAGAAAAATTAGCTGGGCATGGTGGTGCATGCCTTTAGTCCCAGCTACTCGGGAGGCTGAGGCAGAAGGATCGCTTGAGCCCATGAGTTTGAGGTTGCTGTGAGCTAGGCTGATGCCACGGCACTCTAGCCCAGGCAACAGAGCCAGACTCTGTCTGAAAAACAAAAAAGAAAAGAAAGGTTAAAACAAGTGAGTAAATTTTTGTTTAAGCAGTGATAGACCTTACTGCATTCTGGAAATTTCTAGCTGGTGAGCTGTAGACAACTTGCACAGGCTGATGCAATAACAGCACAATTTTTTTTTTTTTTTTTTTTTTGAGATAGAGTTTCACTCTGTTGCCGGGGCTAGAGTGTGGTGGTGTCAGCCTAGCTCACAACAACCTCAAACTCCTGGGCTCAAGCGATCCTCCTGCCTCAGCCCCCTAGGGTAGCTGGGACCACAGGCATGTGCCACCATGCTCGGCTACTTTTTTCTATTTTTAGTTGTTTGGCTAATTTCTTTCTATTTTTAGTAGAGATGGGGTCTCGCTCTTGCTCAGGCTGGTCTCGAAGTCCTGAGCTCAAGCAGTCCTCCCGCCTCGGCCTCCCAGAGTGCTAGGATTACAGGTGTGAGCCACAGTGCCTGGCCAATGATAGCACAATTCTGTCAGTGATGCAGGTATATAAAATTGCAAATAAACAAACAAACGCCTTTGATGGCATAACCACTTTAGAGACTGTTCATATTAGAGCTCTGCAGAGTTTTCAAGTTTAGAAAAGAAGTAACATTGAGGCTTTGTTGGGAGGATCTAATGCACCACTAAGTAACAGCCCACAGGGCTGCTGTTCCCCTTTCACTGTCTTTACTTCAGTTGCAAAAGCCCTGAAATCTTTTAACTCTTCCAACCCGAAGGAAGAGTTGTATGGCAAATGGCTGAATAGATCAAAATGTGATTATATGAATGGGCTTCCAGGCAGAACCAGTGTTAGGATTATGTGATCTGGAATATGTCTTGCAGCTCTACCAGTTTGATTAGAAAGGGAGCTGGAGGGCTTTGGGGAATACCACCCCTAATAGCTCCCTGTGTTCAACTAGGAAAGACGAGACAAATGTGGCTTGGCAAGGTCCCCGGTGCAAAGTAAGACCTAACTCCCTAGCTGGCTCACTCCCTGCCAGGCTCCCGCCAGTGTACCCCTTTCCAGACAAGTATAAAAAGCAGGAAGTATGCTGGTGCTTGGGGACTTTATGAGCGCCATTAATTTTGTTGAACTTGGATTCCTTTACAGGAAATGTTCTAATATGTGTGAGGGTTGCATCATTTAGAGTAGCACATTAGTAGGACAAATGTTGCAGATAGAACTTAAAATAGTTTTTTAAAATAAATCGGTGTGTCACTAGATATGAATAAAATGTAAGTCTGTGTTGCATGTCAGATGACCCACAGAGTGAGTAGGCAACAATGACAAGGCTCGAAAGAGACTAGTAATAAGAATAATAATAGCCAACACTTACACAGCCCTGTGTGCCAGGCCCTATTCTAAGCACGTAACATAAATTACCTCATTTAAAACTCACCAGGATCCTACAAATGTAGGTACTGTTATTATTCACATTTTACAATTGAGGAAACTAAGGCACAGATAAGTTGATAAACTGGCCCAGTGTCACAGACGTAATAAATGGGTAGAGCAGTGATCCAAACCCAGGCAGTCTACCTCTGGAGCCCGCACTGTTAGCCACTAGTATGTCTGTGAAATTCAAAAGTTCAAAGTAAATTTCTAACCAACGCGGTAGCAGTGAGCACCCCCAGATCACCGATCAAGGCCCTGAAATGCCATATTCCATTAAAAAGAGCCAGGCTCCTTGGAGAAATGGCTGATTCAAGGTCTGGGGTAGGAACTGAATAAGAGAAACCTGAAGCACCGTGTCGTATAGCGAGGAAGCTATTGAAAACTACTGGGGTTGTTCCAAAAGGACTCAAGAGCCAACTTAAAGAAGCTCCCAATGACAATGTGACAATTTAAGCACCAACAGGGATAATAACAGCAATACACTGAAACATAACAAATATGTTTAAATCTGTGAGTCTATGATGATGCTCAAAAAGTTGGTCATGTTTAGATAATTGGGAAGTAATTCATTATTGAATTGAAAATTGGCAAATAAATTCTACCAATTTTTTTCTGCCTTTCTTATGTGAACTGTATACCTGAGTAACTAAATAATACATGAGGTGAAGGTCCTGTTTATAGACTATGGCTGCTAAATGACTGGAATGATGGAGTGTCCCCTTTCTATAACCTCTAACGCAGTCTAGACCCACAGCTAATGGGTCTAGGTCTTGAGAAGTGATTGCTAACATAACAAAAAGATAGATGACCAAACAAGACATACCTTATGATGGATGAAGGAAGAACACACCCCACTCATGAAGAAGTCTTGTCAAAAAAACAAACTTGATTCTCATCAAGCTTCTCATTCTAACTGCCAATTTCAGCAAATATAGAGAACAGAAGAACATGTTACGCTATACTGGGGGAATGCAAGCAGCAAAAAACCAGACCATGAGAAACTCTACAGAACAAATGACCTAATTTCTTTTTTTTTTTTTAATTTGGCTTAAATTCAGTGGTAAGAAAACCTGATTTCTTCAATAAGTAATTCGCAAAAAAAGAAATAAGGGAGTGGGGAACTTAGAAGCGATTTAAAAGGCATTATCAACCAATTGCAACATGGGGACCTTATTTGGATCTTAATTTTTTAAAACTTTTTAAAAAGAAATTGCGTTTAGGAGAAAATTGGCAATTGAACAAGACTTGAAATTTGATGATGTTAAGGAATTACTGTTAATTTTTTTAGTGTGAATAATATGAGTTTTTTTAAAAAAGTCTTTTACTGATGATATGTACTTGGATTTGTTTCAGAATAATATGCAATCAGTTTTGGAGTAGAGATGAAACAGAATTGGCCTTGAGTTGATAATTATTGAAGTTGGGTGATCACATGGAAATTTAATACTATTCTTTCTATTGTGTATGGTTAAAATTGCCATAATAAAATATTTTTTTAAATTAAATGCCTAATTTTGGGGTTACACACACTGTTTGTGATCAAAGAATACATGGTTAATTTGGTCCAAAAATACTTTGGATATTAAGATGTAATGAACCTCATTCTGCCATCCATGCCTTTAATGTTTGCCCTTTCTGTGCTATGCAATGATATGAAAAAGATAAATTTGAGTAGCTGTCATTAAATTAAATGTAAGAACCTTGAGCTAGAAATAGGAAGGTAAAGACCAGATGGTACTATGTCAAAAAATATCATCAGCAGTAATTTATAACAGCTTGGGAGCTATTGTTTGAGTAGATTCATTTACATTTTAAACATTAGAATTGTGAGTCCCAATTAATTAATTATCCTTAAAATTTCACAATATCACAAACATTTATTGAGCACCTACTCTGTGCTAGGCTCTGGGAACCCAGATACATTTCAGCCTCTAATAGGATAAAAAGGAAGAATGGGACAATAACGCCAGCTTGTCTGTAATCCAAAGTGACAGAGATGTGACAGAGGGGAGTACAAAGGGATACCATAGTGCAGTGCCAAGGTTAATTCTATCTGAGTAATGAGAGTTGGGAGATGACCTTGGATGAGATTGTGTTAGGCAGAAAAAGTTGAGGGAAGGGCCATCCGGCAGAGGAGAAGGATGGGGAAGGTTGAGGAGGAGCAGGGAGAACGCCCTTTCACCCTCCCCACGTCATCCTCAGCCCTTCAGACTCCGCCCACTGTCCCAGGGAATGCCGATGATCCGGAATCCTTATCTCCAGCCCCCACCTCTATCTGAGTTCCAGAACCACATGTCGAAATGCCCACTCTTCATTATGAGTTTCACCTCGAATTGAATGTGTCCCCAAACTGAGCTCATTATCTTTCCTCAAAACCCACTCTGTCTCTCATGTTCCCTGGTCCATGAAGGTGTCTGAGATACAAACCTTCGAGCCCTGGGCGCCCCTGCATCCTGCACCTCCTCATCTAACAGTCTGCTCTTAAAGGCCTCCCGAAGTTATCCCCTCCTCTTTTCCCCAGTGCTGTTGCCTTGGTTCGAGTCTTGCCATCTCTTAGGCAATAGCAATTGTCTTCCAGCTGCTGTGCCTGGCTCTATTTTCTTCTCCTTCCAATTTATTTTCTGTTCCATCAGGGTATCAGTGTTCCTAAGTGTCCCTCCTAAGAAGTTCCTGAGGTGTGGTTGCAAATGCAGATTACCAGGCTTCCCCTTGGAAATTTTGATTCTGTGAGTCTGGCTTGAGGCCAAAGAATCTGTCTTTCAAACAAGGGCCCTAAATGATTATGATCGTCTGGTAAGTTTGAGAAATACTGTTTGAAAACATATCCCTGCTCCACATCCTTGCAAAACTTCCATATAACAGTATTTTTAAAAATGTATGTAAAGGTGATTTCCAGTAAGTATAGTTTACACTACAAATCAAGACATTCAGACATACATGTGTGCAGTAAGAGAAACAAAATTTTCACAAAACTAATTTTTCTTCTCTAATTCATTTTAAAATAATCATAGGGACTCACTAAATAGATTTCAAGACCGACAGGTTGAAAACACTGTCCTGTGGGTTAAAATCCAAGTTCCTTAGCTTGTCACATCTGGCTCTTACTCATCTTCTGCAGATACTTCCTTGTCAGACTGCTCAGTGGCTGTGCCTTACTCAGTGTGTTCTGTGCCCTCTGCCTAGACCTTCTCCTGGACTTTTATGTGCTTGGTGAGCTTTTTTCTTCCTTCAAGTCTTTGCTCAGATGTCATTTTGTTGTGTAATCTCCCTAAATACTGGGGCCACAGCAAGGGACTTCTGCCTAGACGCTTCCTTTGCAATTTGTACATACCCAAGGGAACTGCTCACATCAACTTCACAGCCTCGCAATTGTCTGTTTACAAGTCTTGTCATTCCTTGAGTGTAGCTCACTCCTTGAGTGTAGGGAACCCTTTCTTAGTCGTTTTTGTATTTCTGGGCCCAGAAAGATGACTGGCACAGAGCAGAAGCTTGATCGACAATAACCACTGCGGCATGATGGAATGAGCAAAGGAGGTGATCGAGGAGTTCTAGTATGGTACCCAGAGCTCAGGGCAGGAGATGAAACTGGACAGTAGTAGTTGGCATTGAGATTGAGGAAAAAGGTCCCCAAACAACGCTGAAAAGCTTGGATCTTGCCTTCCAACTAAAACAAGGGTTTTGTTTCTAAGTGGGATTATTTGGCCAGAGAAAGGGTACGATTAGAGCTTTGTTTTAGAAAGACAGCTTTGATAGTGTGGTGGAGGAAGCTGAGAAAGCGCCGGGAGCGTAGACTTCAGGCTGTGGGGTTGATGCTAATGAGGAGTGGGTTCTGTGGAGACCCTGGGGAGATACATTAGGTGAGGCCTGATGATGGGTAGGATGCCAGGGATGAGAGAGAATGAAGAAGCAAAAGTCACTTGGAACCTCAGCCAGAGATCAAGGTCAACAACAACAGTGATGAGTCATGCTGATAGTACGTGCTCTTGTACGATGGGATGAGAAAGGCACTTCACCTCTGTGGTCCGTCTGTCAATAGCTCATAACCACTGTCTAATCATGAGAAAAACATCAGATAAATCCCAACTGAGGGACATTCTACAAAATGCCTGATCAGTACACCTCAAAATTGTCAAGGTCAGTAAAACAGGGAAAATCTAAGAAATTATTAGTCAAGAACAGCCTAAGGAAACATGACTAAATGCAGTGTGGTATCCTGGGTGGGATCCTAACAGGGAAAGGCATTAGAAATCTGAATAAAGTGTGGACTTCAGTTAATAATAATGTATCAACATTGGTTCATTGGTTATAACAACTCTACCTCCTTAATGTAAGATTATAATTTAAAAAATTAATAAAAACTACTTGGAGATGGACAATGATGCGATTAGCCTCATGATGTCATATGGATGTCATGTGTCATATGGATGGTGGATGACGATAATGCAGGGAATACAAGGTTAGGACTTGTGTGGCGTCATTCTGAGACCATTGTTACTTCATTGGTATTCAAAATCTGGGTCTTCTTATGTGAATTTTCTTGCTGTGCATCTCTTGCTTTCACTTTTGGATATTAATATTCAAGTCTGTCTCAAGTCTGCTTCATCCTTTGCCTGACTAACTCAGAGGTAACTATCAGGTCTTATACGGGCACAGTGCTAACACCTTGCTTTGCTGCGCCTGGAAGATTTTTCCACTAGATGGTCTCCTAGTCAGCTCTTCCTGCCGTTCAGCTCAAATGTCCCCTCTCCAGAAACCCCCCTTTGACTACCTGATCTTAAAGTGACCCCTCCCTAGTCACTCTGCATAACATGGCCTTGTGTTTTGTTCATGGCTCTTACCACTATCTAAAATGTAAGTGCTAGACATGCTCAGGAAATATCTGTTAAATTAATTCCTATAAACCACTCTCTTAGCTCAGTTGCTATAACAAAATAGCATAGATTAGGTGATTTCAATAACAGGCATGTATTTCCCATAGTTCTGGAGTCTGAAAAGTCCAGGATCAAGGTGCTGGCAGATTCCTGCTGAGGGTGCTCTTCCTGGCTTGCAGACAGCTGTCTTCTTACTGCATCCTCACATGGTGGAGAGAAAAAGAGAACTCTCTCCTGTATCTCCTCTTTTTTTTTTTTTTTTTTTTTTTTTTTTTGAGACAGAGTCTCACTCTGTTGCCCTGGCAAGAGTGAGTGCCGTGGCGTCAGCCTAGCTCACAGCAACCTCAAACTCCTGGGCTCAAGTGATCCCCCTGCCTCAGCCTCCTGAGTAGCTGGGACTACAGGCATGTGCCACCATGCCCGGCTAATTTTTCCTATACATTTTTAGTTGTCCAGATAATTTCTTTCTATTTTTTTAGTAGAGACAGAGTCTCACTCTGTTGCCCGGGCTAGAGTGCCATGGCGTCAGCCTAGCTCACAGCAACCTCAAACTCCCGGGCTCAAGCGATCCTTCTGCCTCAGCCTCCCGAGTAGCTGGGACTACAGGCATGCGCCACCATGCCCGGCTAATTTTTCCTATATATTTTTAGTTGTCCAGCCAATTTCTTTCTATTTTTAGTAGAGATGGCGTCTCGCTCTTGCTCAGGCTGGTCTCGAACTCCTGAGCTCAAACGATCCACCAGCCTCGGCCTCCTGGAGTGCTAGGATTACAGGCGTGAGCCACTGCACCCGGCCTGTATCTCTTCTTATAAGGCACTAATCCCATCATGGGAGATTCCTCTCACATGGCCTCAGCTAAATCTAATTACCTTCCAAAGGCTCCACCTCCTGATACCATCTCATTGGGGATGAAGCTTTGACATATGAATTTTGGGGGACATCATTTAGTCCATAAGAAATGGTGGCTTCATCACCTCTGCTACCCAGTACATTTGTGTAAAATATTAGTGATTGCAAGGAAATTGCATGACTCTTTATGGTATTTCCATGTCCTTCTCATATTCCCTTTATAAAAAAATTAAAAGCAAGAAATTTTTTTCTTTGTAATTCCTTCTCCAAATTGTTTTCCCCTTAGAAAAAGCAAACCATTCAAGCAACAGAAGCATATGTATATGAAATGTATTTTATCCTTGCCAGACCTAAAAGGAAGGTAATTAAAGGGCCCTCTGACTGCCTTCCTCTGGCTGTAATCAGGACGGAAGAATTGGCCACATTTATGCTTTTCTTCTTACCAATTTCTCTTTCCCTCCTCTTGTCCTTCATCTCTGACTCTCTCCTAATTGTCCTTGCCTGGTGAGGGGAGAGCTGTGGGTGCTTTGCACACCCCAGATCCCCAGAGAGATGTAGGCAATGACTCAGGCCTTGCTCTGGGAGAAACATCACCTCTGAGCTGTGCTGGGGAATCATGTAGGGGTTATGGGTGCGAGATCTCCCTCGGCATAATAAACACCTTCTGGCCTAATAGGAGAATGAAGAACACTTTCTTGGTACCCAGGGACACTGTTGCTTAATTTATTCAAGATATATATGGGTGGGGGTGTGTGTGTGTAAATAAAACAATATATAGAGGTACATATGCTTTTATCCATTTAGAGTTCAATGGCATTTCAATTGCAATTTTGAACATTTCAGCCACAGCATCTGTTGAACTAGGCACTTACAGTTTTTTACTAAGAGCAAATACAAATTCTATATTATATAAAAAACAGTGTGACATTCCTTCACTACAACAGCTGTTACCACAACTTGCAGGCCCATGAATGTGCAGCATAGGCTTTCGGAACACAAGCATTTTCAAGCAACCAGAACAAGGCAACACCCTCATTGTCTGCTATTTACACACACACACCCACCCACACACACACACACACACACACACACACATCATGGTCATTTATGTCAGTTATTAGAACTCAGTAAGCAACATTGAATAGGTAAGTGAAAAAGTGAAATTTTCAGTCATTAACTGAGGTTGGAGACTAAAAGTCAAACATTTTCCATTGGGAAAATGTCTATGAAGAAAAAAGAAAATGGCAAGGGGAAAACTGGCTACTTTGAGAGAATAAAACTCCCCCTTGGGTGAATTTTCCTAGGGCCTCTGGCAGCTCTCGTGTGAAGCCTCTGCTTGCTTCAGGGGAGCCCCAAGCAGAAATCGGAAAAGGGTGTCTACATGTCTGTATGGTCCATTTTACCTGAGTTATGGGAGAGGGTTAAATGACAAAACTCCAGTGAGTGAGGCCTTTACCAGATGCCACCGTGTGGGGTGGCCTTTGTCAGAGGGAAAGCAGGAAACAAGAGAAACTCAGGCGCATTCATTCCACACCTTTTCACTGAGCACAGTTCTATGCCAGGCGCTATTTTAGAAGCTGGGGATAAAAAGCTCTCTCCTTTCACTGAGCTTACATTCTAATGAGAAAAGGATGAAAAATATGTAATCAAGCAACAAATAAGTGTTACAAGGAAATAAAACAAGGCAAAGTGTAGAGAGTAAGTAGCAGCTAGAAGTTTGGGGATTGGGGCAACTCTGCAAAAATTTAGGAGAAAAGCATTCTAGGCAGAAGATTAGCAAGTATGAGGGCTCCCAGGCAAGAAGGAACTTTGTGCGTGTGTAGGAAGAAAGGGGCCAGTGTGGATGACACCACAGGGATGGAGGGTCAGGACACCTGAGGCCCCACAGGCCACGGAGAGGAGTGTGGACGCGGTGGGAAGCCATGGATGTTGGAAATGGTGGAGTGATGTGATCTGATTCATACACACAGACACACCCCTTTCTAGCTGCTACCTCCATGTAGAAA